>PPHD01000175.1:59936-91713 GCA_002909625.1 Bambusicola thoracicus | reverse complement strand
GAACCATTGGTGATGGGTGGATGGTTGGACTTGGATGATCCTGTGGGTCTTTTCCACCCTCGGTGATTCTATGATTCTAAACTTTCAGCAATGTAGGTGTGTAAAAGACTGATTGGAAGAAAGTTTCTTGAGACCATTAGCTGTTGTTAGTGTCTATTTGTCTTTAGAAAACTCTTTACTCCCTTGTGGAAAGAGGTACACGTGATTGCAGGATTGTACCTTTCGATCTCAGAGGATAAATAGAGTGCTTTGCCTGAGGGTATGTTTTGAAGATTAGGTAGAAGCAACAGCCTTTAAGGTATGAACAGTACATTTCAGGAACTTTCTGTTAATCTTTGTATGTGAGAACCAAGATATATTGCTTGAACCCTAGCTCTGTTAGGCATCTATTGATGTAAAAGGACCAAATGAATGTGTCCATCATGTTTGTTACAGCTCTGGATTTAAAAAATCAGATAAGTTAATGAACATATTAGCAAGAACGCACTAAACTTCCATGAAGTGTGGTACAAACTTATCTGGGTGTCCAGATCAGTATGCATTTGAAACATAATGAAGTGCAATATGTATTTTCATCTCTTACCATAACCTCTTGCTGTAGGTATATTATAATTAACACAATTAAGTAACTTATAAATTACTGATGGTACCAAGAGAAGATCTCTCTGGTTTCCTAGCAGGAAAATCTTCACACCCATCCCTATATCCTTCAGACAGAAACCTGGGTAAATAAACAGGCCCTGCAGTGTGTCCTGGAGGTTATAAGGGTGAGGCGAGGGCAAAATTCAGAGCCAAGAGCATTCCCAGAAAACTCTCTGCTGGGACATCTCTGTGCTTGGGAAGTTTTGGCTCCTTCCTGGGTCAGTCTTTCCTCATGACTGCTACATATGTCTACAGGTGACCTTTTCCAATCTGATTGCTTGTGTCAGTGGTCTGCTCATTCTTCATTTACATGTGTATTTTCCTTTGATCTTTATTCATGTTAGAAACAGTCAGTACCTCCTTGCTTGAGCTCATGTATTTAGCCTTGTGATGCTGTACTCTGCTACTCTGGTAGTCTGATGAGCATCTCTCCTAAAAGATTGTAGTGTTGTTTATTTGTTTTTTTTTTCTTTTCCTTCTGGTCCCGCTTTCCCTTGGTGACCTGCATCTTCTGAATTAGCTTCTATCTCTTTATCTGTGCTGTTTTTTGTCATTGGCCTGGCCATAGATGACTTCTCATGCTTGTTTTACTTAAATATCAGCTGAACAGTGTTTTCTTTATTCTCTTTGATCATAAATGCAGCCTCTTCTCTGAATTGTCTCCTGTATATTGCTACAATTGTTTCAATACCAAATGAAGTGCATTTTCTTTTCTTGTAAGCCATCTCTGCAGTTCACATTCTCAATTACTTTAGGAGAACGTGGATGGATGCATCTTAATAATTAAGTCTCTTGACTATTGGAATTGCCTGTTCTGTGAACAATTAGATGATATGGTCAGTGTTTGTCACTGGGTAGGTATGTAGGCTTTTTCCAGATGACACAAACTGCAGTTGCTTTCATTTTTTGTCAGCCTTGCTAACTATGTGTGTATCTCTAAATGCCACTGGGCTAATTTCTTCTTAAATGCATTAATTTCAGGCTCTTTCAAGGTTGTATTCAGAGCCTTTTGTGACTGCACTATATTGCTGTGGAGACACTTGCCTAACAATTTCATTTGTCTGCTCCAGCAATTCCTTTATATTTCATTTTTAAATTTAGGGTAAACTGGTTAAACTCCTTTCTGAACTATTACAACTTGACTATTTTCTCATCCAATTCTTAATTCAGGCTATTCTATTACATGTACAAATGAACTGTAGGTTATACTATTCAGGTATTTATATGAAATGCTCCTCCATTTCCCTACATAGAAGGGTTAGATTCAGCTTTGGACAAGGAGGATGCTTGTCACTCTGGGTGTGTCATTTGACATGTTATTATTTGTCATGTTTAAAAATGCCAATAAATGTGTTTATAACTTTTTTTTTCCACAACCCCAGTAAGTAGACATACACTCTTTATAGAGCAGAGTAATTGAATTGACCACTTCCCCTGTTTTTCTTTCATCTTTCTGAGATTGTACGTAACTGTGGGAAGGAACTGTGCTAGCAGGAGAGTTCACACTGAAAAACAGTCCCATCTCTCTCTGGGCTTGGAAAGCACATGGCAGGCTTTAAAAGAAATCTCTTTTTTTTTTTTTTTTTTTTTCCAGTATAAGCCGGGTGGAGTGAGAGATTCCTCTGTAGCTGGGGCTTTGGCTCTGTAGAGATCCGTAAGGCTGAAATGGCTTGGGTTTGTGCATAGGAACAATTGACAGAATACAAACTGGAGAGCATGGGAATTATCTGCGCTCCGTTAGGAGAGCTGCCAAGATAAGCTGCTGTCTTCTGTATCAGCTGCAAAGTTTCTTTGTGGTCATCCTTCAGTAAAGCCCCGAATAGTGCACATGATTTGAATTCCTTTGAGATGTAAAAGCAAACACAAATATGAAAGCTGACTCCTGAAAGAATGAAATATTTTTTTTAATTATAAAGCCAAATTGTCTTTCATTTGATGATCTCATTATTCTAATTAAAAAAAAAAAAGACTCATGCATTCCTTCATCTGAAGGGGCTAAAAAACTCATCAGAATTTGAGTGCTTCTTTTAGCATTAAAATTGTCTCTCCTGGACTAAACTCTGTTGGATATGCTTCTTTCAGCTTGTGTCAGGCTGAACTGAGGTACTTTGGGGTTGGGAGATGTA
Source organism: Bambusicola thoracicus (assembly GCA_002909625.1). Lineage (NCBI taxonomy): Eukaryota > Metazoa > Chordata > Aves > Galliformes > Phasianidae > Bambusicola > Bambusicola thoracicus. The sequence continues at coordinate 88,945 of PPHD01000175.1, read as the reverse complement.
TTTGCAATGGTGGTGTGGCTGCTGGGGCTACAGCGTGCTGTTTCCAAAGGTCTCAATGGTGCTCTGAAGGTGAATTATTAGAATATTGCACCACTTGCTCTACAGTGAAGGGCATCTCCATATGCCAACTGCTGTTATGTTATCCAAGTCTCTTGCTCTGAACGAGTAAGCAGCTGGGTGAGCTACCTGGTTTGAGTTCTGCATGCACTGAGGTCATTGGAGACATGGGAGGCTGCTGGTAGTAGAATTAAAACTGATCAGCCTCTGTTTCAGCTTTCCCAAGATTAGAAGTGGATGCTTGGGGGAAAAAAAGCTGTCTGCATGTGGATGTACAAGTCACCTGGAAGCAATCCAGGGCTGTTGCTTACTCTTGCAGTTATACCTCTGCATCTCTGCCCAAGAGATTCCTGGAATGGGGGGATGGAGATGATGACTTGTTATTTTCTGATCTTGCTAACCTGCAGTGTTCTTAATGGGAATAACTGGAAATGAAGAGGCTACTCAGGTGTAATGAGGTTTAACTAATGCAACCAATGTTTCAACTTGTTCTACTGCATGTTTGCTCTAAGCCTTGTTTACGTATTGTATAAGCCAAACTCGCCTGTCTTGTTAGGTGAGTGTGGTTAAAAGTCTGCAAAGCTAAGTGAAGTAGTGTAATATCTTACGTAGCATTAACAAAATATGCCCCTGTGGTATGACACACTAATGGCATATGAAATCTATATGCTTTTGAGACACTCATCATAATGGTGATAGCACCTTTTTTGCAGATGGTGGGAAATCAAATGTGTTTAAGTGTATCATGATTATCCTTACCTGCACAAAAGCACCCCAAAGGTGGAAGATCAGTGCTGGGATCAGAGTTCCTAAGGGGAAGGTAAATGGAAGCTGAAGATTCTCTACCACTACACTTCAGGCTTGTTGTGAAATAAGTTGAAAATGTTTGCACTGATGGATGGTTTCTATCACATGAGGTGTTCTTTTTTTTCCTTCTTTTTCCTCTCCTTTCCCCCATAACTTCCCAAGTATGGATAACCTTTCTGATACTAAGGAAAACTGCCCTAGTGTACTTCTTTTTTTTTTTCCCTCTGGGACTAAACCTAATGAGTTGATGCCAAGCTAAATTTAGCAAAAAATTTTCAAGTAAGCTGCTGATTCAGAGCTGCTGTAACTCGATCGGAGTTTCGCTATTTATTGCTAATATGAAATAAGTCTGGTTTTAAACCAGGCTCTGTAGTTAAAATGTTTTTTGCCAGTTTTACTCATGAGGACTGCTTCTGCTATAGAATCTGTTATGAAACTATTCTCTGCTTTATGCTTAGAATTTTTTTTTTGTGGTCCTTTTTTAATGTTAGAACATTAGTACCTGTATTTCTGTCAGAAACTGAAGCTATATATTGCAGTAAAGCAAGCAAACAAAAAGCTTTTAATTTTCATAAGAAAGAGTCGTAAATGGTATAAATTCTAAATAAGACTGAAAATACAGCTGCATTACATTCATGTTTCCTTTCTGTGCTCTTCACTATTCCAAAACATTGGAAGGAAACGCAACTTGATAATTTTAGTGTTTCCTGACTTTTGTGTTGGTGATGTTCCTCATATGCCTGTGATGGTTTGTTTAGATTTTACTATCTGAAGGTTTTTATGGTAACTTAAAGCAGAGATAGTAAGCATCTGTACTCATGTGAAGCTACGTTGTGTTTTTTATCACGGTTCTTCAGTGTAGTTCTGTGACCGTAATCTGTGTTACTGGAAGGAGGCGGCTCCTAAGGCCATGACCTGAAGTGATTTTAATCGAGAAGTGGTGGCTACGAGGGAAGTTCCCTTGTGTGAAACTAACCAGTCGTTTCTCATGATTTCTTTTTTTCAGTCCAAATATTTTGGGTGTTGTGTAAGAGATGGCAGTCTCCAGACTTCACTGGCATTAGTGCAGTGACTTCTGTAGTGACGAGTCTGGCTTTTCGCCTAGGATCTAGATGTGAAAGTGAATCCAATGATGTGTTTGAAGCACTGTGAAGATGCCAGACAGCATTTCTTTATTGTACTGTGAGATGTCTGCGTGGCTCAGGTAGGGAAAGTTACAGAGAGTAATTCCATCTTAATGTAAGGGAGGTTGTGACTGGTCATCCTTTCTCTGGTGTTGGATGGATTTGTTTAACCCAGCAAATGAACTGGAGGTAGTGGAAGAATTCCTTGCTTCTCTTACTGTCTTAAATTGAGAAGCAGCAGAGAAGAATCCAGTAGTGGGCTAAGCAGCATGGGTGATTGAATGGCCTTGTATATTTACATTTGACTTAGTATAGTATAGTGATTCGTCTCCATCTTCTAAAATTAGCAGAGCACAGCATAATTATAATACTTTCATGCTTCAGGATAAGCTTTGCATTTCATTAGTTCATCGGTTCTTATTTATGCTACGTCAGTTCAGGAAGAAAAAGGATAAACTGGAATAACTTGTTTTGAAAGTTCAGTACGAGTGTGCTTTCTTCATCCCTCATTTTCAATCTCCCACCTCTTCTCTTAATGTGAAAGTCTGTTTGCCTTGTCCTCTCCGCTAAATTGTAGACTTCACCATGGAGCAGCATCAAAGCAGTTTATTTGCCTTCGAATACATGTATGTATTTGATTAGAAGTTTTCAGCTGACACCCCCTAAATCTTCCTTTCTTCCTCCTTCCCCACGCAAATATTTTTAGGACAAGATTTACTGGTAAAAATAGTAACAGGTTTGAGGCATCTTGCTCTTAGTTCTGCTTTGGATTCTGAGCTCAAGGTTGTGCATCTCTGAGAGGCAGTGGTGTTTGTCACCCCAACACCCCAGAAGCTCCTGTTGGTTTGGCAGCATGGTGCTGTGCTGTGAATAGTTGCTGGTTAACAGCCAGCTTTCAGGTAGGTCAATGCTGCTCTTTCTCACAGTAGGTTGCGGTCTTCAGTGACTGCATTGTACAGGGGCTTCTAGCCATTTTGGGAGCTTTGCGTGAGGAAAAAGTAGGCCGTCTGGGACCAGATTGTCGTCTTCTCCCTATGCCCATCCAGTGTAGGGCTGATGGCTGCTCTCTGCCCCGTTCTCCCTAGAAAAGGCCTCTGTGGGACCCAGTCTTATTCTGGATATCCTCACCTAAGCGAACAGCCAGGCAGATAGTGCGTGCAGCGGCATGCGGCCCTGGCTGGAGCCACTTGGGTGTGCCTCCATGGGTGGACTTGTGCTTTGCTGCTTGGGAATGGTACGTGTGAAAGGAGCCCGTGTTCTTATGGGGTGGGAGGCTTTGGTGTTTATCTGCCTTGAACACCACTTGAAAGGTAGACGATGAGGAATGCACCCTCTTTAAAGATCATAGTCTCGTAGTATTTTATGGATACTTTGAAAGGCAAAAGAGTGTTTGGCGGGGTTAGCGGGCAAATAAATGTATGTGGCCCTGGGGCTTTTTGTCCTCTTCAGGAGTTGTGCTACCATACCTTTCAGATACAACCAGAAGGATGAGCTAGTCATGTTCCCTCTCTTCTATGAGTTGTTGCAGAGACTGGAGTAAGAAATGAAACATTTTTACTTCAGACCTCTCTCAAGAGCATGGACACATGCTTCATCCTAGCGCCTTTCTTTTCTGTGGATGTTAATGGAAGTAACCTCTTTCACCACACATTTTGCTCGTTAGCAGTCTTTTATGTGACCTTGTAGTGAAGTCATAAAACCTTGAATCTTTGCTATCGCAATCCTTGCCATAGCAACATGCGTCATAGTCGTATAATTATTTATTTAATGGGTTTAATTATGAAAACTGGAAAAGGCACTTAGGAAATCTGGATTGGATAGAAAAAAGCACACTTTTAAAGGATAAAATACTTTTAAGGTAACATGAGACAGTAATAAGTTCTGAAACACTTGTTTTAAACTGCCTGCTTCCTTATGTCTGCCTTTTCCTCCTTTTTGTTTTTTACTTTATTGTCTGCTGCTGTGCAAGAATCATGCAGCTGCTTCAGTGATTTTTTTTTTCCCTTTTGCAGACCTATAAATACACTTCCTTTGTCACTTTGTTGTTTCCTAAGAACTTTGCTTCCAGATAGCTTTGCTATTTAGAATGTTTCTTCTTTGAATTTCGTACTATTGTGATTAAAAAAAAAAAAAGTAATTAGAAATCCTAAAAGCAAATGCTGTTTATTAGTCCTTAAATTTCACATTGTCTACAGCTTTCACTCCTCACATTAGGAAATCAGGGAAATCGGTTTTGCTATTGACAGGCACTCCGTGAAATAATCATGTACAGGAACGCAATTTGGAGTATTTTAAGAACATATGGACATATTTACTCACAGAATGGAGAAAATGAGGCGTTTTTTTTTCTTTTTGTAGGGATGTGTACTGTGCTCTGGAGGATTTCTTTACTTACGTATCAGTAGCACATACACTAAAAGTTGTGATCAACTGTCTTTAGTAGTAGTATGCTGTCAGCCTGTTCTCTGATGAACAGTTGAAAGCAATTGGTTCTTGCCTTAATTCATAAAGGAAGAATGAAATGAGACAAATGATGTATTGATTCCACTTCAGATCACTGACATGTTGTGAACATTCGATTTACATCAATATATGGCTCTGAAGCAGTAGCAGAAAAATAGCTGAACTTCTGGCAGAGTTGTCCTTCCTTATATCTCTGCCTCCAGGCTGTACGGAGCCATGAATGAGACTGAGCCAGTGGAACGGTAGCATCAGAGCAGGTCTTGGCAGCTTAAGGTTTTATAGACATTCTTGCTACAACTACATTAAAGGCTGGTTGCGAAACAGGACTTGGTGACAGAGCATGAATTGTTAATCCAGGATGGGGCTAGAATTTCAAATTTGAACTTTTTGGCATGGAGGTAAGGGTGGGGTTTGGGAAGGAATTTTGTTAGTGGCCTTGTGATATAAAATGCAAAGACTTTACAGTGAATACTCAATAAGTAACTTGGAAGAAATTTACTTCACTTCAATTGAAGTTATTATTGACTCAGAAGCCTTCATTAGTGAATGTTCCTGCTCAGACCTGATGCAAGGAAGCAGAATTTATTTCTTTTTGCGTGTTTGGTTTTTCTTTGCAGTCCTGAAATGTGAAACCTTTCCTGTTGGCACGTTGGCTGGCTTAATCACTTCTTTGGTAGTCTCTTCCTCTCTGTGTAGAAAGAAGAGACATCCACCCCTCTGTATGCGAGGAGATTTGTGGCCCATGATCTTTTTTCCTTAGGAAATTACTTTTTTATTTCACAGATGTGATGCAGAACTGTATATAGGACCAATGATTTGATAACTGTTGGGAGAAAAGTCTTGAATTAGTTTTTACATCTGTGTCTTTCTGTCCTTTGGAACTGCAGTATTTAGGAAGGAGTCACCTGTGGCCCTATTGCTTGTTAAGAGGAATCAACACTGCTCCTTTGAGTTAAAAACCAGCAAACAAAAGTAGCACTAAAAGTAGACTGGATTGGTGAGGGCTCCTTGCTGAAAATGCCATGTCAGTGGTGTTACTGTTTGATGTACCTCTACAAACCACCCTGAGACTCTACGCTTGTCTCCTTGGTTGCAGTAGTGGAGCCACAGAAATTCAGTTCTGGAGCGATGTGAGATTCCACTCTAGACTTACTGGTGGTTCAACAACGTGTATGTTCACAGAATTGCTGTGTAAGCTTCTCTAGGCCTTCAAAGTAAAAGCCATACCATGTTAAAATTACTAATGCACAGATGTGTGGAAGTGCGTACCAACTAACTTCTTTCTCTGCTGGGTTTCTTCTCTCCTGGCCTGATGAATGTGTCTCGTTTAGGCAGCAGCTTTTTGTTTTTCTTTTTTCTCTTGAGTTCTGGGAGTACAGAAACTTGGAGAGTAGCAGGTCTGTAATGGCAGAATAGGCTGCACCTGAGTGGAGAGGTGGTTTGCTGGGAGCTTTAGAAGTGAACCTACACCTGGTGAGAAGGGAGTGGTGAGAATAACTTGCACCTAAGAAAACAAACAAACAAAAAACACCAAAAAGGAATAGGAGAGCTCGGTAATGTTACAATCTTTTCCACTTGCCTAAGGCAAGGTCACTAAATTCAGCATTTGTTTACGTAAAGCTGTTGCTTGGTATGAGAAGCTCTCTAATCCACAAACTACTAAAAAAATCTCACTTTTTCTATTGGGTTCTTTTTTTACTTGTATTTTAGCAATTCAACCTTATTTATTTTCAAGAAGGTCAGATGTTCTTTAAATGTTGCTGCAAAACTGTACCACTTAACCATGTTTTGATGCATAATGTAATCAGCTTGATTGCTTTTAAATATGTCATTCAGACCTACAGTTACTGTCAGCTGGGCTGAAGACATTCTCTTGGGGAATTTCAGTAATGCTTTCTGGCAGATCACAGCACCTGATGGTAGCAGGGTTTACTTTTCATTGTTTTTTTTTTTTGTTTTGTTTTCCTGAGGCTAAACTGTGTTCTCCGGAGTAAACAGTGATGTGATGTTATAGCAGAAAGCTGAAGCAAGTTGTGAAAAGGTACTGGGGTCTCTCTTTCCCCACTGCAACGGGGAGGGGCTGTACAGGCAAGGTGCTCTGCTTTGCTATGTACCAGACAGCCAGGCTGTACTGCCATGTGACCGGCATAGCTTGGGCTGGGTCTGTCCCTGGTGCAGTTTTTCCCCAGGCAGAGAAGCTGAGGAGGATGGTGTGTGGTAGCTTATAAGCTGTGTGACTGGGCGGTCTTCTCTCTTGGTTATTAGGCGTCCGTGGCTCATTTTGGTTTGGTCACTGCAAAGCTAGTACTGAGCCTGTAACAGCTTGAGATGCTTTTCTGCTCTTTTTTCAAACTATAGTGCCAGGCTGCATTAAGAGACAGGATTTGTTTCTTCATGTGTTTTGTTCTTAAAAGGCTTCATTGGCAGTACAGGTTGTGAAAATAAGGCATACACATAGCTGTGCTCTTTTCTTCCCTGAGTGTGGCGGCATATCAGTGCTAATGTGAATATGATCTCACTAAAGAATCAGCTGGGTGAATGTGGGACCTCTTATTGCTATGCATTCCTGATTAGTTGCAAACTGAACAGGGCTGGCTAATTATCATCTTCAGTTTTCTTTCTGGAGTGTGATGGTTCTAGAAGACACAGGTGCCTCCTTTCTCCTTCGTTAAAAGGAAGCATAAAAAATCCAGGTGGGCTCATTAGAAGTCAGGAAAGTGACAAAGGTAAGAATTTGTCTAGCTTCTTCATGCATTTGCTTACTTAAGCATAGTGCTATTCACATATCGTTCTCATAACAACTTTGGGCTTGGTTCTGAACTCCCGAGGATAGACATCTGGCTGCAGCTTGCATTAATTAAGAATAGCAAATAGCCATTTTGGATATACTGTTTAAAAGAAAATAATCCTGATGTAATGAAGTACTTGTGTTCTTAAAGGAAAAAAATAAACAGTTATCTGCATGGGGATGTGAGGAAGGCTTAAAAGTGGGACAATCGATAATTGCCCCTCCCCTCTTTTTGAAGAAGGAATGCTTTCCAAGTAGCACTGGAGAAGGAATAAATAATCATTAGGCCTTAAGGTAAGAGAATATTGGTGAAAACAAGACAAATCGCTTCTTCAGGCTGCTTTTATACTGCTGGTGGCTTCTTGTGTTAAATATAGGTAGTGATTTCTTATTGTGACATCTTTCTTTGTTTCTTTCTCCTCTCTTCTTTTCAGAAAACTTGTTGGCGAAGCTATCAATGCAAATTTGACCTTTAAGTTTTTGACTGAACAGCTCGTGTTTCAGGAAATAGTTCAGAATGCGCAAGATAATTTATTGCAGGAATTTAGTACATTTTATCACATTTGGAAGTTGTCAAGGCCATCTTCAAATTCATGTCTTTCGGCTTACCCTATACTGTGAAAGCATCGGTCCTGTTAACTGACCACCTGCTCAGGCCGCTCCTTAATGTGGCCGCTGAAGCTTGACACGGTTAGCGCGAGGAGGCTGGGGCCAGGCAGGCTGTGGGCACTGTAATGCTCCAGGGCAATTCTGTGTGAGGCAGGGGGCTTCCGGCTCCGCTGCCCTCGGGTTGCGGCAGGCCTGAGCAAACCCTGCAGCGTGCTCCATTTTCTCCTGCTGTCCCCTGCTTCTGCTGCCGTGATAATATGGAGCGGCTGAAGTCACCCAGCTGGCTGTGGGCCAGGCCAAGCTGCCTGTAGCCTGTGTGGGGACCACTGTGGTGAGCAGAGCGGGGACAGTCCGAGGCAGAGGGGCAGCTCCCAGCGAAGGTACGTTTGTCTTTCTTTCTTGAGCGTAGCACAGTCCTGCTTGCACACAGGCTGTTTCCTTTCTTCTCACTAGCTTCACTTTCTGTCCCCCAGGATAATTTTACTTTTTTTCTAGTTAGACAAATGGGCACTGTTTTGTAAGCAATGGTCTGTCTCCAGTAAGCCATTAAGTAACTGTGTTTCATTGTTGAAAGTCTTGTTCAACAGCCTTGGCGTTTAGGGTCAGTAGGCTATCTCTGTGTAGTAAAAGTGCAGGTGTGCAGTCAGGAGTGTATCATTCAAGCCAGTTTTGCTTAAATTCTATGCTCCTTCGCATGTAATAATTACTGGTGTAATAGAAATTTCAGTTCATCTTGAAAGTTTATGTTTACCTTTCTTTACTTTTGGAATATTGCAGCCAAGCTTTTTGCCTAAGTTATGGACATTGCTGAACTGTGGTGAAAAACCATACGAAAACAGGGATAACCTTGACAGGGCTTTTGTGTCATCATTCAATGACCCAATTTGCATGCCTGTTACTAGCTGTTTCTCTCTGCCTGTGGTTTCAGATTTGTGGTTTGTACAGATTCGTACAGACGTCAAAGATGTGGAGAAGAAGAAATGTTAACTGGTTTTATTGTGTTTATTATGCTTTCTTCAAAGGATGTCAGTCGACTTTGAGAGCAGATTTTCAAATCTTATAAGAGCTCTCTGCAAGTATATAACAAAAGGGAGAAAGTCTGAAATCATTCCACAGGGAGTTAAGAAATAAAGATCCCCTTAACACATTCAAAACTTCATGAAGTGGGAAGAGAATCCTTTTAGGGGCTTGCAAGTAATCTAAGTTCTTATAACTGTCTGAATAACCATAATAAACGAATCACGGTCCTTGCTACTAAGAGGACTTCTAAATTCATGTGATGCCGCGGTGACTTGTCTGTATAAATTTTTGACTGCTGGCTTATTAAGGCCATTGTAAAACTTGTTTGTTTACTGCTAGCACGTTATAGGGATCTGACAAGTGGTTCACTTTTAAGAAAAACTCTGCAATAGGCAAAGAGAAAAGCCAAGTGTTTGGGAGATGCTTATTGTCCCTCCCTGTGAGGAATGGACTTTTTTCCATTGTGCTGTACCTGTTGTAAAGAAACCACCGGGTGCTAATGGATTGCTGAAAGATACTTGGTGTTCAGAAAGAACTCTTTGAAGTGAATAAAATTAAGTCTGGCTGCTGTAACATTCCAGCTATTGATATTCCCGTGCTGAATGTAAATGAAACTGCTGCACTGTTTGTTCTTTTAGGGGTGATTGTATGAATTTTGCTTTAAATTAGGAACTGTTCTCTTGCTACACCATCACATTCACGCAACAAATTCAGTAGCAATAACCTTGCAGAAGGAGGTTGGTTTTGGTTTTTTCTGAAACTGTGAACCTTTGGGAAAGTGTTCATTTGACTGAAATATTACATGATCTATGTAAGTTCCTGTATTGTATATTTACAGTTTTTGTCTATTGCTGTCATCTTCCCATATGGCTTGAAAAAATGTGCTCCACTTTGGTTGCATTTAACTTTCCAGCTAAAAGAATAGGAGACTTATTTCTAAGTATGTTCTGGGCAGTAGAATTCCACAAAGGTCATTGTGAAGTTTAGTCAGGTTTTATCACTCGAATGTAAGGATCTGATAGTAATATTAAATAAGAACATCTGTACAAAAGTGGAAGAGTTTCCATTTATTTCAATGTGACTTAATCAGATTTAATGCTTAGTAAAAAGGAAATGTGGCATATTAAATGCAAAGTGGAGAGGGAGCTGGAGAGATAACAAGGCATTTCACCTTCTCAATTTATACATCAGATAATGTCAAACTGAGTGAGCTCTCTTGTGGCTTTCAACATTGTATGTGTGCGTGCTTCTCCTTGTGTATATATTTTTGTTAGTTCAGTAGTTGTAGGAGTATCACAAGCATCCCTTAAGCTTTACTGCAAGGTCTGTGTGTACTTGGCATAAGTGTCAGCCTCACTGTTCCTCCCCAGTACGGATTTGTCATGAATATAAAGTAGTTTATATTCTGCTCTTATCCATAGTTCTCGAGTGAATTATTTTTAGCTCTCAGATTACAATTTCCTATTAAGAAAACATTAACATAACTCCCACTGAAACATTGCTTCTCATTATCTTTTGATCTGAAGACAAACTAAAAATGTTGTGTGACAGGAATCGGTGCTTTCTCTGCAGGAATTGATGCTTCCTCCTTTAAAATGTTTGATTTCCAAACTGGGTTTTCTTCATGCAAACAGCATTAGAGTGACAAGATGTTCTTGGAGCTAAAGCTGGGCTGCCAGGTGTCTGAAAATGGACCAATTTTGTCTAGTTATGATCAAAATACTCTAATTTGCAGGTGTGGGCAAGACCTCTTAGGAATTCCCATGCTGCTTTTGGACCTTCTAGCAATAGCGAGAATAGTCTTACGTTCAGGGGGCATTTCAGGAAGACTCCTTGCGTGTGATAAACAGGAAAGACAGCGTGTAACACAATTATTTGCAAGCTTTTGCATATGCAGACTCGGCAAAGAACTTTGTGTATTTCACCACATGTAAGAAACTTGATCAAAGCTTTTTTGGATAATGCACATACAGAAATGCTTGTTGTCCTGCGCAGAAGGGGAGAGTAATTTTAAAAAGTGAGATGGTAAAAAAAGGTGTGCATTTTGTTCATTTTAAAAGGCGTTGGTTAACTGTGCATCGTAACAAGAAATGTAGTCTTTTTGTACTAAGAAGAAGATCCTTAACTCTGTACCGAGCTTGATTTCCCCCCAGCCCCCTTTTGACTCTTTTGAACTACTTTTCATTTTGTCAAGACTAAGACCATAACTGGAAGCAATACAGTGCTCTGCTCCCATCAGCTACGCTAGCAGTAGCCTTGGCAGCATTGAATCAGTCAGTGTAACTCCTTTAATTACTTCTTCACTAATTTCAGAGAACAACCCACAGAGACTATTTCCTTCACCTGATTTCTTTGACTGTTATCATTTAGTCTAAGAAAAAGAAAATTTAACTTAACGTGAAACAGATTTTTTTCTTTCTTTCTTTAGAAAGGATTATTATTTCTTTCTAATGAGATACTGCTGAGAATTTTTTACCCTCTAAAATTACTGTCATTACTCAACTCTTTAAGTACCTTTTTTGCATTGGAGTCTCAGGTGGGCTTAGAATCAAAGGCCATTCAGTTCAATATCATCAGCTTTAGTCCATGAAATTTATTCTTCTTGTTTCTTTCTGAAGATTTGGGACAGTCTGATCAGTTTCTGTGGCTTAGAATGCAAAAAATAACAGCCTTCATGAGGGGATCGTGAACTGAGGCGGTTGTTAAAAGTAAATCATTTTCTTCTATGAAAGACAGTCACAATGCTAAAATACACCAAGAACAGTCATAACGTCTTGATGACATCTTTTACTTCATTTGTAGGAGAAATATCATCAGCATCTTATTGAACTTATTTGCTTGTTTTTAAATTGGTAGCAGAAGACTTCTAAGATTCCTTTGTTGGCTCCAAGATGTAGGCCACAGCTAATTAGCAAGCTCCTTCATTTGAAGCTTCTTCATTAGAGATAATGCATAATCATGGTTAACGACACTATTTATTATAATAGCACATAGTCTGGGGTTGCATCAAATAGTAATTTGTTACTCAATTCTCCTGAATAATTAAGTTGTTCCAGTAATCGCTCCATACATGGCTGTTTCTTACAGGAGCGCCCTGTACTGGGCTATGTTAGTCTGCCTCTCCATACTCTCAGTGATACATCTCTAATTTGATCCATACTTTGGCAGGTGAGATGCCCAGATGCTACAACCTGTCACCTGGCTGCTCCTCTTAGAAGCAGTTCAAACACTGGATGTTTACTGAGCCATGCCAGCAGACAGGACAGTTCTTGTGCTGTGGTTCTGTCTTCAAGGACCTGCAAAGTTGAGGCAATGATCTCTCATTTGTTTTCCTTTACAGAATGCATTTGTTATCTGCAAGTAAGACATAGGCTTATGTGCCACTCTAATGGCAAAACTCACTGCACAGAATTTAGCTGCCTCTCTCAGCATACACACCCAAGCATTGCTGCTGTTTTGTTCAGTTTACATCATTTGTAGATAAAAACAAATTGCTTTCTCTAATTTAATAAGCATTTACACAATGCTGTTTAGCTTAGATGACCCTTGATCACTGGTGATTCAACTTCTTGCAGGAGCACATTTGACAGTAGTTATTTTTGCAGAAATGTAACTTTTAAGTTGGAGCATGTGTTAGCACAATCGAATAATTCAGGCAACTGTGTGTCATATTGAGCAATGCCAGGGGGGCAGTTGATTGCCGGAAGTCTAAAAATAGTTTTGTTCAATGCCTCATGCACACTTGCAGTGGCTGCAATCTCAAATGTATGCCTATTTACAGCTTGAAATTCCAGGATTTGGAAGAGCCCCTGTAGAAAAACATTGTGAATTCTGGAAGGGGTATGTGGAATAATGTGTTCTTACAGTCAGCTGTCCCATCCCGTGCAAAACCGTTACGGCTAACATCTGGGATGGTGGTGATTTTCTGCATCACCTTGTGGGAGGGAACAAAAAAAGCCAAACCAACAACAAAACAGGACATTACACTTTCAGGAAATCAATTGTTGTTCTCCTCCTTTCAAAACAGTGTATGAGCCTGCGTGCACCTGTGTGCAGCTTGTGGGAGATTGTTGAAGGATGAGCAGGAACTGTTTTCCTTACAATCTTAAGAGAGCCCTCTGATCAAGTATAAATGAAAAGGAAAGCAACTACTGGCTTTCCTTTTTTTTTTTTAATGCCACTTATCAGTATAAAGTATCATATATAGACACACAGAAACTGTACAAAGAGTTTTCCTAAAGATAGCTTTTGGAAACAGTGGCCCCAGATCTATGTTCAGTGTTCTGTAGCGTGTGTGCTGCAGCCTTTCTCCCTCTGGAGCAGGATAGGGCACAGAGATGGTCCTGTGGAGGCAGGGTTTTGTGCTGCTGTGCATGATGCACTGCTCCTTGCTGGTATATTGGGTCTTCCTTGAGGCCAGATGTTTTTCCCTCTTCTTGCAGGTTTGGTTTTTCCCAAATGCTTTGCACCTGGGGAAAGGAACTCAGTACTTCCATTTTGTCCTTTGTTTCATGCATGCACTTAAGTACTTTCCTCTCTTCTACAAAGCTTGCTGTATGTGGCAAAATATTTTAATCTAGTAAAATTGGAACTGCTCTGGTTTTTGATTATTAATTTATACCCTAAAATCTTCTGTAGCATCTGTAGCAAGAATGTTCAGATTCATATGTCAAAGAGTAACCACTTGGTACTCTTGAAACAATGTTTGAAATTATGTTTTACCAGTGTCCTTCACTTAAGTGTGCATATCATAGCAATGTGTGATTATGTATAACAGAAATTAGGAGCAGGAGACAGAGTCCAAAAAAATTGATACTGTTGTTTAATTTCAGACCTTAATCCACATTACAGAGATTGGAAGATAGTGCAAGTTGCTTATTAGCCACATCTCAGGCCTAGGGTTCAGTCTGCTGCGTCCGAAGACTTGTCTAGGCCAGCTCTGTATTTTGACTGTTGATAAGGCAACGCCCTGGAGCTGGTTACCCTTCAGATGGTCTGTTCCCTGATAATAACTATTGTTCACCACTCTCCTGTCTGAAAGGCAGTTGGGAATAGTATCAGTGGAAGTGATCAGATTTCCTCGTTCTGAGCTGTTCAAATACAACATTTATCAGTGTACACATATATGAATGTGTATCTTGTCTATTGCCATTCACTTGGGTTTTTCAGTATACCAGACAGGAACTGCAAGGGCAGGCTGAGATATGCCTTTTTTCAGACGTGGTCTTGGCGGTGCCGTACAGCACATATGTTGAGGTTTGTGGTTCTGAACTATATCCATTGTAAATCCCGTAGGTGAGGTTTGAAAGTATGCTGGCCTGAGGAGCACCTGCACTTTCCCAGGACAGACTCTTTTAAATATGCAAAATGAGGAAAACACACAAACAACCCCAATCCCATACATAATGTGGCCAAATGTCCATCTCCAGAAGCATTTTCTCATCTTTAAAGTTTTCTGTGGGTGTAAATGCCAGTGCAGCTTCACACTCTCTGCTTCATCATAATGGAGTCAGAAAGAAATTACTGTCAGGTGGGAAGATGTTTCTTAAAACCTCCTTTCAACATTTGTGTCTATTGCAATGCATTGGTTACAAGTGTGGAGCAATCTGTTGGTTTTGACCAACAAGAAATGTGTCAGAAATTATATGGTTTTTATGAACTAAAATAACTTGTCAGACGTGAAGCGTTATTATGGTCATATATACCAAGCTTGAGGTAATAATTTTTTTGGTATAGTATGACAGTAATTGCAAAATTCTTTCTAAAACTGCAGTTCAGGCTGAAAATTTGTTTCCTGTGATCATGTGCTGAAAATCAGTTTCTTCCTGTCTTTCACTCTTGCGCATTCATTGGCTATTTGCATACCCCTGCAATTTTAATGTGTTTTAGAGTGCTTTGCGTTAGGAAAAGTATTTTGGTAACAAGGAGCTCAGTACAAATAAACTCAGCAGTTGTTTGAATTCCTTACTTAGTTTCTTGTACCAAAAAACAACTGTTTGTTTTATTTTTGTCAGTTTCTGAATGGTAGATTTGCACGCACAAGTGAATTCTTACTGCTTTCCTCCTCTCGTCCCAAACACACAGGAAAGTTGACCAGAAAGGTGAGTGACGGCACTTGTCTTGACTTATACAATATTTTTAAAATGGATTTTGAAAGATATCTTAGGAAATGTAAATGAGTGGGATGAATTACTAAAGGGCAGGCGGTCACTTGAAAAACAAGTAATGGGGGAAAAATCCCATCCTTGAATTTACACTCAGTAAATCTTTATGTTTTTCTCAGAGCAAGGTATTTTCCTTTTCTTTACCCTTGCATTACTTATTCTTTCCTAAGCTTTATGCAACTCTCCTTCCTGGGCTTTGAATTCTGTTAACTTAATCGGCAGTGTGCAGGATATCATGGCACTAAGTGAAATCGGGATGTGTGACAAAATTAGGAGGTTGATCTGTTTGGTGCCTCTTTCACACTGAGAGTGCAATCATAATTTTCTGACTTCCCATTTGAATTAGTATTTCGGATCCCTGTGGAAACGAATGTTGCAGCACCAGGTATGTTATTGTAGATAGACCAGCCAATGAATTTCAGAGTTTTAGATTGTTACAGAGTTGGCACACTATTGTCTTTGTTTAATCATGTTAAAGCTGGTTGTGCTTATTATTCTTTTTGTCCTGGGCATCTGTAGTGAGTTGAGTGTGTGTGTGTCAGAAAAGAAGTGAAAGTAAAACAGATATTGGAATGTGTGTAAGGCAGATAGCCTCCCACACTCTTAAATTCTTTTAGCATCAATGTTGAGAAACTCGGAGAAACATGTCAGTATTTTTCAGGTTGAAGTTTATATGGGTTATCGGTAGGAACATCACAGTTTCAGAAGGGGTTACTAGCAGACTTAATATTGTTCAAATTGGAAGTGATATTGAGTTGCTGAGTGGGGCAGTTGTGTTTAGACCTACTAAAGGTCCAGGAGTTTAGAAAGAGACACCTCTGCATTGCCAGTTTTCCACTTACCAGTGTTGTGGTTCATGTTAGAAACTTTTTTATGTTGAAGTATACAAAGTTGTCGTAGATTTTTAATGGTTTGGTTCTGACAAAGACTACATTGCTCTTTTTTGGTCAATTTTAGTGCTATATTTAAGAAACAGAAACAAAGAACAAGAAAAAAGCAATAAATAAATAAATGGGCATCAAATGCATTTCCTCCTTTCCTACTCTTGTATCTCCTTATTATCCTTGCAGCTTTTTTTTCTTTGTTTTTAAAAGGTATTAACAGTTTAACCTCAATGGAGAGAGAGATCAACCTGTGTGGTAGCCTGACTACTTATCTTGCTATTTAGAACTGTATTCCTTGTTCGGGGAATCTCGCAGACTGTTAGATATTGCTATGAAAAGAGCGGATTATTTTATTGCTTCCAGAAAACTCTTGCTCAATAGCTGGTGTTTCAAATCACAGAGGATTCCATAGTCTTCACTCATGCAAATTGTCCTTTGGCTTGTGCGTTTGTGGAAAAAAGCAAAACTTCAAAACAGTCAAGAAAACACAGTGCTTGATAGCTGCTTGATGATATATTCATGTGACTGAGATTGGATGACCTTCCAGAGTTGTAGTCTGACTCTTGTGCAGATTACAATCAGAGCAAGTTGTTGAGGGCCACTGGTTGAGCATCTCTGAGGATAGAGCCCTTTTTGCAACGTTTCAGTTGTCAGCCTCAGGAAAAGAAGTTCTCTCTTAAGCCTAAAAGAAATGCCTTGTAATTCAATTTGTGCCCATTACTTCTTGTCCTTTTACTGGGCCCAGCATAGGAGAGTTGGCCTCCACTGTCTTTGCTTTCACCAATCAGGTATTTATTATACATAGATAAGGTTTGTCTTTTTTATTCCTAAGCTAATCAGGTTCTTGGGAGCCATCCTTGTAAAGCTGGCTGTACCCCAGCCTGCATGGATGCCTGGCATATTCCTCCCAGGTGTAGGACTTGGTATAGCCCTTTGAGCTGGAAAAGATTCTAATTGACCCACTTCTCCAGTGTGTTGAGGTCTTCTGAATGGCAGCACAACCAGCTAGTGCTTTAGTTGCTCCTGGCGGTTTGGTGTCTCCCGTTTTCTTTCAGTCTACAGGAACCTGTCCAGAATGCCTCCATGACTCTCAGACTGGGAGTGGACTTGCAGCGATGTCAGCTAGTTCCTCAGTGCTCATGGATGCATCCTGTCAGGTCTCATGGGCTTCTTTGATTTGTGTAAATGTTCCTGACCTCCTTCCTCTTCCACTGAGAAGTCTCCATTGCTCTGGCCTTCTCTGTAATCTCAGGAGTCTGGCATTTCTGAATGCCAGTCTTTGTGGCAGAGGCTGAGGTAATGTGTTGCTTACCTTGCCCTTTGTCACCAGGCCTCTTGCCCCCTTCAGCAGCCCCCTCTGGCAGCTGCAGGAGCTATCCTATTTTGGAGAGATGCTACTTTTGTGTTAAAAAGCGGTTGTGTTTTTTTTTTACTGCTAATATTTTCATTTGCTAGCTTCAGTGGAAGCAGGGAGTGAATTTCAGGTGTTAGGAGTGGTCACTGATTCCTGCACCTCCTGGTGCATCAGGAATTGAGTCTGCATCCCTGGGTATCTCTGAGCAGCTGAACAAAGGACATGGGTGGTTTCTCACTGTTTTTGACTCTTGTTTTGCACTCTCATCCAGTTTCCTTTTTGTTCCTCCCTTACCCAAGCTTTCCTCTTGTCTTCGAAATCTGGAAACTGCCTTGATGCTGTGTTTATAAACAAGGTGTATTAAAATTAAATGAAAAACCTTAAACAAGTTTGTAATTCACAGGAAATGAAAGGTGTTGGCTCAGTGTGGAAGTAATTGAATCTAGGTGAGAGAATCAACATGACCCAGCTTTACATTCTAGTCTAAAGGGTTATGCGTTTGTGTAGCAGCGTTACTTGTGAGACTTGGTTTTTGAATTGGAAATGGAGACATAAGAAATCGGTATCCTCTAAAAACTTGAGACTATTAACTGCTTGGACTTGAACGTGTTTATGTATAGCTAGAGGAAAAAGTTTAGATGCTTTTAAGGTAATGTGTTTTATCAAGATTGTCAAATGCTGTTAGGTTACCTGTTTCTTAGTATGCTCCCTTAAGAAAAATAAAAATATATATTACTAAGGGAGGGAAGAGTCCCAAGACAAACCCTGTCTTCAATTGGTCCAGCATAGTGAGTGGGTTTGGTTAAGGTAGGTAAGAAACCTTTTGATTTTGTGACCTAGCAATTGCTGTGCTAGCTTTCCCTTCGTAGGCTCACATTTGAGATGAGTGTTCTTGCAATGGATTGAGATACTTGCAGAAGAATTTGGAGATTTTACTTGGTCCAGCAAAATAGGTTGATAGTCAGCAATGGGGTTGTAAGGGCCCAAAGTTGCTCCATACTGGTGGTTCTTTGTTGCTTTTAAGATTCTTGGTTTTACTTGTGTCAAGTTCTAGGAGGTTTTGTGCATTTACAACATGAATGCTGTAAGATTGTAGCCTTGCATACTGTCTGGTCTCCTTGATTTCACTTCCATTCCCTTGCCCTTCTTAGAAGCAGCTATTGGTGTTCAGCTTAGAGAAGATGCTTTGTGTTTTAGGGAGATACCTGTTATAGTCCCCAGTCAATTCTAGATATGTGTGTAGCCTTCAGAAAAGGAAATGGCATTGTTAACTATGTTAATACTTGTGCTTTTGCTAGTGTGTTGTCTATTGAACGAACTTGCTAGCGCTAATGTGTTCAAACGCTTTTGGAGGGGAAAGAGGTGATGTCAGTGCGATAAGGTAGCACTATCTAATTTAAAAGATGTCTTAGATTTTTGCCCGTCAATCTTGTGCTTTTTTGGACTAGGTGCTGCATTTGCCTGGTGTGAAATGCAAATATTAGAGGGGCTTGTTTTCTTTGTCTTGCAATCTCTGTAGTGTAGCGAGCTGCCTTTTGTTTTTAAGCGTGAGCAGCAACTGGATCACTGTGTTACCTAGTAAGGCATTACAACTCAGGGCTGTTTTTCCCATGCAACTGAAGAACAAAAAATAGACTAAGCTTATCCAGTTTAGCTTTAATGTTTAGATTTTCCTCATTAGCTTCATCTGTGAAAAAGAGCAAGTTTTATTTGTTCAGGTGTTACGTTACTTGTGAAGCCAGAAGCAGCCAACCTTCCAAGTGCATGGTGTGAATTACTGCGCTGTTTTCCGATTGGTAACAGTAAAAAAACAAAAGAGGCCACTGTATTGTACACCGCATTTGATGGTGACTGTGGAATTCTGCATTTGAGGAAAACATAGCTACTGGTACTGCTTAATACATTTAGTATCAGAAGATGATAACGACTTACATGTTCCGAGCTTATATCTAAACTTCATATTCTTTGTACAGGAAGCGCTGTGCTTTGCTGTGATTGAACACAGAATATATGTAAAATTTAAAAATGGGCCATAGCTCAAACCTGTTGGACATAAACAGCATTCATGTCACTATTTTTTGTGTTTGGTACTTGAACAGCAAAACCTAGCTCAATTTTTATCATGTGCATTTTGCTGCAGTGAGATAGAAACTCCTCACAGTTGTGGTTTCTGTGCACAGCAGTCATCTAGTTCTAGGAGTGCTATCAGAGTGAGCTGACTGGCATGATTGATACTGTATGTCATGGGACTGGCTTAATGGGCTGCCGTTGAGACTGCATTGTGAAACCACACGCAGATGAGGTAATCTCATTAGATGATTAAAACCTTCATCAAGTCTTCAAGATTGCAGAGCCCTTGGTTGTATTGCAGTTGGGAACTGATGCGAAGTAAGTGTAGTGTTCTGCTCGGAGTGGTGCTGAGATGGAGATCTTGCTGCCTTTCTCTCCTGGATCAAAGTCTCCGCAGCCTGGATAAAAAGCTGATGTGGGATGTTCCATCTGGCTGTAGCTTGAAGTAAGATACTAAATGAAGTAATTACTTTCTTCTACAGAAATTAATTCATTAATTATCATTTTGCTGTTCTTTGTGAAATTATGTACTATTGGTGTTAAAAAAATAAATGTTTTGGTTTTATGTAGCTTTCTATTCCCCTATAGTAAGAGTGAATTTTAAGTGTTACATTGCTGAAAACAGAACTGCTGTTACATAAAGTAACTGCCTTTTTTGTTGTTTTCTTCTTTCCTCTGAAGATTGTCAGCCTTGCTTTGGCCCAGGAGGAGCTCAAGTGTAAATGGCACTCCTTGTCCTCTTGTTTGTCCTGTTTGAAGTTAGCATGGCAGGTAGCGTGTGCACATGCTAGAACAGGTGGCATACAGAAACCCTGTTTAACTTGGTCATATGCTGCGTTTTAGGCAGCTCATTCAATGACATGAAATTTCAACTGAGAAGTAGTATACTTGATTAGTCATATACTTAAGCCCTGGTTTTGCTAGCAAGCTGAAATGAAAAACAGATGTTTCTAATTCTGAAATTCCAGTGTTACGTTGTGTATAATGCAGGTGCTATTAGGACAATGCTTAGGAAGGACAGACTGCTCATCTGAGACTAGCAATAACTACTTTGGCTGTATAGCTGAATTCTTTGATATTAAAGATGGTACTGGCTGTTTGGGGAGAGAGAAAGAAACATTTCTGATTTGCGTTGCGTGTTTGGTCAGTTGGTCTGTTCTGTTAGTGAGAGCAAATACTGCAGCACTAACAAACATGTATGTGCATCTAGTGAGAAAAAAGCAAGCACAGATACTCTATTTTGGCAAGGGAACCCCTGTGATGTAGTCCTTTCTGAACCACTTCTCAGATGTGGTCTGCTTATTGCAGTCCTGCAAGCAAGTGATCTTTGTCTAAGAGCTATTGAAGATAGGATGTCAAAAAAACCCTCACCAAAACCCTACAGCAGCCCGTTCCGGCATGCTAAAAAGTGGGAAATTGGCACACTGACAAGAATATTCTTTCATGTGCATTTGACAAAGCATAAAAGTATACATTTGTGTACGCTACTAAGGGGTTATTGGCAGTGATATGCTATGAAATATGATGAGTATTGTAAGTACATGGATTGAGGTTTTTCAGGTTTAATTTTCCTGATTTAGTAAAAATGGCATAACTTGAGATCGTCTTGTATTGATTTTTAAGTGCAAGGTCATGCTGGATTTCAGTGATATCAGATAAAAGGTAGGACAATAATTCAGCTTGGTTTTGCACATCAAATACTACATGCTGAAGGAAACAAAGGTTCTGGTGAGCTCTGCAAACTTTCTTTCTCTTTCTTTAAACAGCTGCCTAACCTTTAAGATGTGTTTTTGTGTAAATCTGTTTTTCTGTACAGTAAACTTAAATGAATTACTTGACTGTTTCAGTAGGCATAGAAATATTTTTAAGTTGTTCACCTGAGTTGAAGCATCTCAAGAGCTCTCACTTAGAGACCTTGGTCATCTCTTGACGCTGCCTGGGATTCTGGAGGGTACTCAGTTAACAGAACATTCGTAGCTTCTTTTTACTTAATAGGCAAAGCAAGTGTCATCTGCAGCTGCGTTTTTCTGCAAAGGATCTGTTCCTCTAAATAGCTTTTAAAATTATGGAGAATTTCCAGTGAAATGAGGCAACTGTTTTCCTTATGAAAATAGAAACCTCTTTTGTTGGTCTGACTGCAAATCAGCTTACTCTCTCCAGAATGTTGGCCTTGAACAGGGGAGAGCAAATCATAAATGAGAAGATCCTTTTCTCGAGATCCTTTTCAATGAGAGAGTCAGTGCCTTTCTTTCTCATGTCTGCCTATCATATCCACAGGAGGTGCCTTAAGAAAGAAACTGGCAGGGATGATACCTAGGCCTGCTGATTGCTGGAATAGCGAAGTAACTCCAGGTTCACTGAGGTGGTGTGTAAACTAGGGAGATTAATCCCTGATTGTATTAGTTACTCTGCTATTCTTATTTAAACATTGGCACTTTTTTGTTCCTGATTACATGGGCTGGTTTGTAATACTTGGTAAATCTATAGCTTACTTTGGTTCCTACATACTTGCTTTCTACTTTATGTGTAAACTGAGTGCCCTGGTGAACAACTGTAAACAGCCTGTCTTAAAATACTTATCCTTTATTTGAAGTGGTGAAAAATATCTTTTTAACTATCTTTATTTTAATGTTTTACAGAAATGTAGGGCAGAAAGGGGAATTAGAACCAGGAGCCAGAGTAGTTGCAGGCTGCTCTACAAACTTCTGCCTTGAGTTAAGCATGCTGTTTGGAATTGCCTGATGTGCGTATCTCTATGTTAAATACTCAGAAGTTAATCTGCTGCATATGAGCTGTTATTTTTTTCAAGAAACCTTCTATGTTTCTGAAAATAGCGGTCACAAAATATTTTGTTCCACTGTCGTGCTGTTTTTTTCCTTCCCGCCTCCTGCTCCCTCTCCATAACAACATGGTATGTGAACCCAAGAAGCAGCTAATGTTCTACCTCTTAACTGTTTCTTTTGTAATATGTTTGTTGAGCTAGCTGGACTGCTTCCAAAAGTGCAAGAGCATGTTTATACACCTAGCCTAACAATAGTATCATAACACCAGTTTGTTTAACCCGGGCTGGAAATAACAATCTAGATGTTGTGAATCAAAGAGAGCAGTCATTTGTCTGTGCTTCTCTACTGTGTCAGCTCATTTGTATTATTTGATAAAAATCACTGAAACTTTTTACATTTCTCTGGGAAATGTATCAGCACTGTGTGATGTGATAGCTTTACTAAAAGCTTAGAGAAGCTCAGCTATAGCTTCTCCTTGGTGTGGCATCACATGCTGTCATCAGCTCATTCAGAAGGAGTTTAATTTGTATGTCTGGCTCAAGCACATGTTACTGGGGAAAATCATGTATTCCCTACACTTTGAGGAGGGCATTCATAGCATAATAAACTATTAAACTGTTCTTGCAGTATTTGAGTAGAGTTGTGAAGAGGTGGAAAACATGTGATTAATGCTGGTTATCATAGAATCACCAAGGTTGGAAAAGACCCATTGGATCACCCAGTCCCACCATCCACCCATCACCAATAGTTCTCACTAAACCATGTCCCTCAACACAACATGCAAACATTCCTTGAACATCTCCAGGGTCGGTGACTCCACCACCTCTCTGGGCAGCCCATTCCAGTGTCTTGATAAGCCTTTATGCTTATTTATTATTTATAGAATCACTAAGGTTGGAAACGACCTCCAAGATCATCTAATCCATCCGTCCACCTACCACCAATATTTCCCACTGAACTGTGTCCCTCAGTACCACATCTAAATGTTTCTTGTACACTTCCAGGGATGGTGACTCTACCACCTCCCTGGGCAGCCTGTTCCAGTACCTGACGACTCTTTCTGAGAAGAAATTCTTCCTAATATCTATCCTGAACTTCCCATGGTGCAACTTGAGGCCATTCACTCTAGTCCTGTCACTAGTTACGTGGTAGAAGAGGCCAGTTCTTACCTCACCACAGCCTCCTTTCAAGTAGTTGTAGACAGATCTCTGTTGAGCCTTCTATTCTACAGACTAAACAATTCCAGTTCCCTCAGACACTCCCTGTAAGACTTGTGTTCCACACCCCTCACCAACTTTGTTGCCATTCTCTCAGCATGCTCCATGACCTCCATGTCTTTCTTGTGGTGCAGGGCCCAAAACTGAATACAGAACTTGAGGTGTGGCCTCATCAGAGCTGAGTACAGGGGGATGATCACCTCCCTGCTCCTGCTGGTAATGCTATTTCTTAAACAAGCCAGGATGTCATTGGCCTTCTTGGCTACCCAAGCGCACTACTGGCTCATGTTTAGCTGAATATTGACCGACACCCTAGGTCTGTCTCTTCCACGCAGTCTTCCACACATTCTGCTCCAAGTCTGTAGCGTTGCCTGGGATTGCTGTGGCATAAGTGCAGGACCCGGCCCTTGGACCTGTTGAACTTCATCCCACTGACTTCAGCTCAGCGATCCAGCCTGTCCCGATTCCACTGTAGGACCTTCCTAACCCCAGGCAGATCAACATTTCATCCCACATTGGTGTCACTTGCAGAATCAATAGGGGTGCACTCAATCCCCTTGTCTCATTCATCATTAAAAGCATTAAACAGTAAAGGTCAGCTGATTGGTATATTTTCCTGAAGGTGCCAAGACTCTGTGTTACTTTGCTTCAGTGACTTTAGTTGATGAAATAATGGTTCTGATTTTAAGCAGTTTGGACAGCGTCCATCGGGAGCTGATGTGAGGAGTCCTGGAAGTACTCAGAATTTTAACATGCCATAGGGCCTCATGGTTTAAAGTTTGAGGTGAGGAAAAAAAAAAAGCAATACACATATTTTGACCTCAAATCAAGCGACACTGAGAGTTAAACAGACTTGCTTTATCATCCCATCCTCAATCTTTTGATCTTCATAGCATATTAATTTAATTTTAAGTTTGCAAAATCTGAGCTGCCTTGCCTCATCTGCTGAAGTCTGTCATATTTTGTATGAAAAAGTTTATAATTGAGAGTAAGAGTGGCTTTCACTCGAGTATGTCAGCATATGTTCAAAAGTGAGATTGTATTTGTTTGCATATTATTCAGTCTCTGGCCTCCTTACTTATCAGGAAAAATGAGTGCTCTGTAATTATGTCTTGCTTTAGTGAAGTGGCACCTGTCTAATGGAGAACTGACTGCAGCAGTACAATTACGGGACTTTGTAGGTGTCTTATCTTCTCAGTCAGTGACAGTGAAGACATAATCATTCTGCATCAGCAGCTTCTAAAATTATGGCTTGATGTTGTTGGTGTTGGTCTTACAGTTCTTCTGTCACGATTCAAGTAGTGAATAAGTAGCTTCAGCTCTGAAGCTTTCCAGAAGGAAGAGGTTTGTGACAGAAGCAGAACTTGCATGTTTCAATGTGAAGATTGGCCCTGTATTGCTTAGAAGAGCTGTTTACTTTTTTTTTTTTTTCTGTATTTTTGTTAGTTTTCAAGCCTGGGAAGGAGAGTAAAAGGTTGTACAAGTATAGGAGCCATATACTTGGAGATTTTGGTGTACGCCTTGAGTCTGTTCAGCGCTGAGGATAAATGACAGGTTAGAAAACCTGTGTGAGACCTATTGCTGGTTGTAAAAAAAAAAAAAAAAAAAAAAGTGCCCTACCCTGCTTTAACTCACCTATTCGAAACAGAGCTCTGTGTGCTCTCCCCGTTGGGACTGCCAGCAGTGCTGGCACCTTGCTGAGCCAAAGGGATCTGCAGAGGCATGACGCACAGCAGGCCTGTGTTCTGAGGAGCCTTGTGAGAACCTTGCCTGACCAGTGGTATCTCTCCTGCTCTGCTGCACCCCACAGACTCCTGGATCCTTGTCATAAAACAGAGCATACTTGGCACCAGTAGTTCTTGGGAGAAGACGGCTTTGGGAGCTCCTGTGAGTGTGGGAAAATGAAAAACTTCCTTTGCTTGAAGTTTGATATGTCTTTATGGTAGCATATCTTGGATGTATTCAAAGGCAACTGAAATCAGTTATGTAAGCTTATATAAATGATGTGTTTTTGTTTTTTTTTAAGACTTAGATTTTCATATAAGGATTTTCATCTTGTTTTCGATCTCACATCTCCCATTGTTGTCTCAGACCACTTCCCATCTTAAAGATTAAATAACGGTCATCTTTATAAAATAATACGTCTTTGAGAGCCATCATGGTACAGATACTGGAAAAATAATCCATTTCATATCAATCAGGCAATTGCTATTATTCATAAATAGTTCCAGAATGAAAAGGGTTAAGGTAGGAGTTTAGACCAAGTACCTGCTGAGGGAGGTTATTTTGTCTGTTTGAGGTTACCAGCAATTAAAAATATTTTTGGACTGGTGCATGTGTACCTTATAATTCTGTTAGATGACAAATAAAATGTAGGAAAACATGTTTTCTTCCCCTTTCCACAGTCACATTGTTCTTAAAGTGCTGGCAGTAGTAAGAGCTTCCAGTCAGTAAACAAGGTAGATGTCATTTAGATGTATAGAGAGCTAATTAACTGAGTTTCAGGGCACTCAGTTTGAGTTCCTTTGCTGCCTGTAAGTTAAAAATTAAACATTTTTTATAGTAAGGGAAACTCTCAAAAAGGTGTTAAAAAGAAAAACAAAACAAAAACCCAACCAGTTGGATAATGGAGTGCTTGCTTTCTACGTCAAAGAACAAAAAAATGTGAAGTACTTTACAAGCCGGATGAAGTAAAGGGACTGTAACACTTGAATCTGCTCAAAATCTAATAAGAAATAAAAACAAAAATCTGAAATCTAATTTCTCCTAGCAGTGTTGGCGGTTGAATGATTTTTATTTTGTCTGTTTTTAATGTTGTTCTGTGTTCTGTGATGTGATCAGAAGAAATGAACAGTCTCACTGTACCAAGCGAACAGCAGGCTTATTGTTCGCTTTATCTCGTGCACAGACAGAGGAGGGGGGTAAAGTTTGATGAGATCAGAAATTCTGTGCAATTTTTATTCCCTTAGCAGTTATTCATCGGAAGGATGCTGCTATTTAAAAAGAACTGCGCCAAAAGCTTCTCCTGAAGTATAAATGCGTATAATTTAAAAAGAAAACAACCCAAATCCTTCTTAGAACTTAGAGGGGGAAATGGGTGATGATAAGAAAAATGTTCTGAGTTTCTGGGTATTTTCTGGATTATTAAGGTGATTTTTTTTTAAGAGTGTTTTAGTTTCCTTTCTCTTGTTTATCTTAAGAAATGCCTGCCACAGGAATTACATTTTCTGTGCGTTTAATGTTGAAAAGATGCCATTTGAATTGTATATCATTAGATGATAACAGAGATGGTTGTATTCATCTACTGCCCAGATGCACAAAGTACTTTTTTTTTTTCATATCGTACTTCCATGTCAGATGCCTTTAACTGAGGGAGATGTGAAGCATTGGCCATTTGATAAACTCAGTGCCCTTTGTTAGGTGGCGAAGTGCCCTGAGCTGCTCAGCTGGGAGCTCAGCCCCTCAGAGCACTGTGCAGCCCAGTTGTGGTGGCTCGCCTTTGAATTTAGGGCTGAGAAGCGAGTTCCTTCTTCTATGACAAAGCTACATAAATATATTCTTATTTTCTTGTTTACTCAATGTTTGTCATATGATGAAAAACTTTTAGTCAAAATATCCAGAGCCGGGCAGAGAGATTCTTCGCTGCAGTTGTCAAGGGAAATGCTTCGTTTTTAGAGAAAACAACGTAAAGCTTCCTATCTTTCTGCTTTCTGAAACTAAGCACACAGACTTAATTCAAGGTGAGTCTGGGAAAAAGTGTAACTTTATCTTCCCCCTTCATTTCTTTTTCTCTTTCAAATACGCGTACCTCTGCAGTACTTTTTGAAATGAATTCTTTGTGGATCCTGTGGGTTGACCATTCATTTTAGGCCATTGTGTGAATGGTAACTACTTAAAAATAGTTGTGGAGCTAACCTTGCTTTCTCTCAGGGTTTATCAGTTGGAAGCATCTTCTTTTTATCCTATGTGTAAGCAAAGACCTCTTTGGATTGATGACTTGATCTGTATAATGGAAAATCTAGGCAGGATATCCTTTCTCTGTTATTCCTTGGTGTGATGGCATCAGGTTCTGTCTTAAAATGGGGGAAGGGAAAAGGAGGATCCTATTTACAGGCCAAGTGGTTTCAAGGGACTCTTAAACTGCATACTTGCAGAGAGCCTCACATTTACTGTCAGTGTTGAACCCTTCGTGCTTTGAGCTGTGATTACAATGTGTGGTTTCTGTGCTGAAGAGCTTTCTCATGTGCAGTGCAGACATCTTGTATTTGGAAGTTGTTGTGGATACTGTGCTGAAATACATCATGTGGAGCTTCTCTGTAGTTATTTTGAGCTTGCAGACCTTAATGAAGTACTGCATTGACAGTCTTAGACTGCAGAAAAGCAGTGCTTGAGCTTTCCCTGCCAATGAAAGAGTATTTATAGTGTAATTTTGATGGAATTGCCTCTAAAACCACGCAGAGCTCAATGCAGGGTAGAGGCGCAGTGAATGCGTGATCCAGTGTATCCATGGGGTAACGCTCACTACTTTTTTCCTCCCTCATTTCCCTCTCCAGCAGACATATTAAAACCCTCTGTGAAGAGAGGTGAATCTCTTAGTATTGGTTGATTCAGCTCTTACCTTGGTGACCTCTGTGTGTTGTGGTGCAACGGTGAAGGAGGAGCCTGGAACCTTTGGGTAGGGTGACAGAGGCAGGACAGAGTCATGAGTTTAATAGTAAAGCAAAACAGCAATCAAACAGTACTTGGAATTAAACTAATGAAAAGAGGTACTTTAATTGTCTGTCTGGACTTTGGAATCTATAACCCTTGAGTTTTCTTGCCAAGATGTTAGTAAAATTTAAAGCACGTGACTTTTATATCGGTAATGAAAATATCTATGGAGTCATTGCATGTGCTTTTACATGAGGAAAAGATAAAGGTCTTTGCTTCTACACCATGAATTTCTCTTTGACTGCTTGACGTTAGGAAGGTCCTTCTCATTAGCAAACTGTTCTGTGACTTTCAATCGTGAAACTTCTTCACACTTCTGGCTGCAGTGTTTAAATGAACTGCTGGTTGTATTTCATAGTAGAATGTAATATTCTGTGAGAGGCTAAACTAGGTATTTATCTGAGCACTTTGATAAGAAATAGATAGAAAAGACGGAATGCTGTAAGAGTTTTCACTATTGTAAAATTAGGTCAATTCTATACAGTGGCCTAATGGCGGACTTCAATGCAGAATCTCAACAGCGCTTTCCCCTAGTTTTAGCCTAGTGCCCTAAGTCTGTGTAGATAGCATGCTTTTTAAGCAACGGTTCGAAAACCAGGCAAGGGAAGGCTTTCAAATCTTAAACCCACCCCTCATGTATTAAATCACTCTAAGTGTTACAATTGCTGTTATTTTCAGGCCATTGTGTCTACTTCCTGTTGGTCAAAGGTTATGAGGATAGGGTGGTGTATAGTGAGATGGAAAGCTGACAGGAAAAAGAAAGCTTTGCTTGTTTTGGGGTAGACACAACTACAGAAATGGCCAGGACATTGCTTAAGTTTTCTGAGGACTTAAAGAGGTAAACTAGAGAAAACTGTTCTTGTTTATTCTGCTTTTTAATTTCTGTGTATAGAAAATGATTTGGGTTAAACAGGGATTTCCTTCAGGAGTGCTATCTCTTTGCTTGAAATATGCTTTTT
>PPHD01000175.1:0-59916 GCA_002909625.1 Bambusicola thoracicus | reverse complement strand
TTTTCCCCCCTTTTCTTTGTGTTTCCCCCTCCCCCCCCCTAAGGAAGAGGTTTAGCTTTCATTTTGCTTTAGAAGTGGAGCTGGGGAACTTTCTGAAACAGCAGCCTACAGCTTTAGCTCACTTGTATTGCTAAAAGTTTTATGCCATGGAGTGTAAATAAAAGTTATGTGATGTATTGCTGCAGTATGTTACTCCGTAGCCATACCTATGATGCTCTAAAACTCCCAGCTTATCTTGGTATTTGTATCATTATTCAAGAACCACGTTATTTCTTGGCTGCTAAAACAGTAGCATGAGTCCTTCAATTTTGTCAACAGGGCGGCTTGCAGCGAGCTGCTCCGAGCAGATGCTGACGGGGGCTCACCTCGCTGGCGCTCAGGTTCCTCTGGCAGGGCTCTTGTGGTAAGCAATTGTGGCAAGGAGATTTGAAGGAGTTGGTTTCAGAACAAACCTGGATTCATAAGGTTGCTCTTGAGTGGGAAGAAAAAAAATAATTGGCCGTGGTGGTGAAGTTCATTAAAACTGCTGATGTAAATAATACGTGATGGTGCTGTTAAAATATAGGAAACAAAAAATATATTTTTACATGTGTTGATGAGATTGGGCAGCATTCTGTAAGCTACTCAGTTGTTACGCCAAATCATTCTAATCCTCAGGTATGCTGGTGTATTGTTAGGTTTGCTATTAGTAAGCAATGCAGCTTTTTTTTAAGTGCCTTAACCCCTTTGTAACTACTACTGGTGTATCTGAACCTAAGATGAAATATATCAGTTGCAGTCTTGGAAAAAGTGTCTTTGTTACAAAAGAAACTAATTTTGGCTAGCACAGTGAAAGCAACTTATATATAGTAATGTTGTGCAAATTTGGACAGTGCTCGTTTACTTAGAAATGGATTTTTTTTCTGGAGTTCTTTAGGTCAGTTGTGCAAGTACTCCGCTGAGCGTAGTTGCCAAGCATTCTCAGTGTTGTTGGGGATGTATACATCAGGCACAATGCTGACCTTTATTTCATGTTTTTATTTTTTTAGCAGCTGTTATTCTGTGTCTACATACTTAATTCATGCACGTCACAGGTTTGTTGATTGGTAGAGGAGAAGCTGATAATTTTGCTCTTAATATGAACAGCACTGAGCATACCTTTTTATTTCTCATCCTTCATTAGAATAAGGAATTCCTTGCAGTATTTAAAATATAACATATTGATTCTCCCTATAATGCTTTGCTAGAACAATAGCTTTCCTTTTTCTGTGCATGAAGTGGCTCAAGAAAGTGTTGGCCCCTTCATTGCTGTAATAGTGGTTAACTCCTTTGCAGAAGAGGCTGCTGTTTTAGTCTGCAGATGCTTGACTTGCAGAAATGTCAGCTAGCATACAGTCGTGCTCTCGCAAGGGATGGATAAGGATGGAGCATCAATGTGACGCAAATGTGATTTGTGAAGATCACTTAAAATGTAGTCTGGAATGATGGAGAACTCTGCACTGCCGTGAAAACCATTTTAATTCATCATTCCTTGTTGAATGTGAAGAAACTGCTTCTTCTGTAGCTCAAATACTTTTTATGAGGGGGAATACAAAATACAGCATCTAGACCTATAATCATTTTGTCAGAGATGACGTGCAAGATGCCTGACCTTGTCACGTGTGGAAATCTCTATGCAGCATGAGCACACCACCTGGGTGAACCAAACATGAGACTTGTAGTAGGTCTGTTGCAACTTCAGTGTCCTCTAAAGGATCCAAAATGGAGTCTGTCATTGTGTGTTTTCACACAGTTCTAATATCTTGGGTTTTTTTTGCTTTATAAGGCTTTCACGAATGATGAAGGTAGATATCTGTAGAAGCAAGAAAAAAAACAACAACGAACCAAGCTAAATCTGTGCAAGATCTGTACAAAATAATTTAATAATAATAAAAAATGACCAAAAACAAAACCCTGGACTTGTGAACTGGAGGAATGGTGGGATTTTTTGGCCTAGTTACAAATACCATTTTGAAATGACTATTCTGCTAGGAAGTAAAAAGTGAGTGGACAAAGATAGTGGTGTATTTCATCCTCTGCCACCAGTGGGAAAGCAGCTGTTAATACCAGTGGAGCGTAGGCTTAATCTTTCAGCTTCAGATTAGTTGCATCTTTACAAGTCTTATTTTTTAGTCTTATATTTCTGTGTGTTGCTGTTGTGCTGTTTGTCAAGATGTGCACTCCTGAGCTCAAGACAGTGCAACTCAAGGTACAGCTGTCATCTTGTTCAGGTTGTCTTGTGCAGGACATCTTGTCAGCATTGCCGTAATCCTTGTAATAAGAAATGCACAGTCATTAAAAGTAAGAGAACCTACCCTGAACATTTTGCTTTCTTAAATTAAGATTTGTGGGGGAGGGAACGTAGCTTTTAATGAAGAGCTGATGAAGGAACTGAAGCAGAAATAAAAAGCACGCACTGCCTTTGACTGATGAATACACAAAACCACTACTTTTTAAATTAATCCATCTGATGCAAAGGCAAATTATAATTGGTTGAGTGATTGTAAATACTATTGCATAAGGTGATCTTCAGGAGGAATCTGAAGGTAGGAGATGTTGTTCCCCTGTTGATTCATGGAGCCTTCAGAGGAGAGGAGAGTTGGGAGAGGGTGAAGAATGTGTTCAATCTGTTATCACTGGTAGACTACAGAAGTAAGAGATGACTTGCAAATTTAGAGCGGCATTTGCTCTCTTAATAAGAAAAAGCTTAGAAATACATTGAGTGACTCAAAACTGTAATGAAGCAAGTTGATAATGGAGAACTTCACAACAAAGATGTGATCAGCATGAGGGAAAAGATGGTCCTGGTAGTATTACATTCAATCTGTGTTACAGGGGTATGGGGAAGAACAGAGAGGAAGGTGATCAGAATGTACTTGAGATAGGGAGGAAAAGATGAAATTAGGGAGACATTCTGAAAGCGTGGGCAACAAGCCAAAGGTGCCATGTGTGGGTGAGGGACCTGCAACAAATACGCTTATGCAATGATGTTATGCTTTTATTGTTGACAAAACAGTGAGAGAAGGATGAGCTAACTTGTGCCACGGGGAGTATGCTACTAGGGAGCTGTGTGCTAGCCATGCATGGTGGGTGGTGTGAAGCAGAATAGAATTGACAGGGTAAGTATGGGAGGGTTCAGAAATAATCGGGTAGCTGTGGGTGCCAGGGGTGGGTAAGATGATGTAGGAACCTAGAAGGATGATCTGATCACTGGTCCTAGCATGAAGATGTGGGAACTCAGATCCTGGTTCCACAGGAGGTCTGTGTTAGTGCATTAGCTTGGTGAGTCAGTTCTGCTTTGGTAAAGATGCTATGATACTCCTCTGATGTGCAGGAGTATTGCAGATAAACTAATGCTTGTCATCACAACAGTTCTGACATACTGTGGAAAAGTAGCTAAGTATTATAATGACTGCTGCTGCTGATCATGAGAAGGTGAGCATAACAGTGGATGATAATACAGGCTGTGCAGTTAAACTGGGGATAGGTAAGAGGCTTTAAAAAAAGAAACTGCAAAAACCTCCATGCAAAATATGGAAGGATTATGAAAATATTCAATTAGTTTAAGATGTACCAAACAGCCGTCAGAGTGCTAAAATGGTCTGACTTGTATTTTGTCCTGTTTTTGATGCTTTAATTAGCTATGTAATGTTGGGAGACTAGTTAGTTCACATGCTGAAACATCACTTATGAAAGAGTCCTCACAGCAAATCTGTGTGCAAGTATTGTTCTGCTGTATTTGCAGTGTTTTCTTCTGTTTATTTAACAAGCTAAAGTTAGAATCGACAGCACAAGACTAGAAAATGGTGACAATAGTTGGAAAACAGGAAATTTTGGCCTTATGTGTATTCGGAACAGATGATCAGGATGATGGCCAGGAGAGTGGAAACTTCCACTGAGACTGTTTTTTCCTTATTTTGCTCAGTGAGAAAAGATGGTGTTTCCTGGAAAACAAGTCTTAAGTATTTAAAGAAAGTCATAATGTATCCAGTGTTTTCCTCATATCACATTTGTTTGTTTTTCAGCTCTCTGTTTACACATTTCAGTGTTCAATGGTACTAGAAGTACAACAGTTGGATTGTTATGAAATTTAGGAAGTGAAGTTTCTGTTCTTAGAATTAAGATACCGAACGTGCCTTATTTTGTGCTGAGTTTATTAATTTTGTCTTACTTTATTTTTTCAAGGCACTAGTTTTTCAGGAAGCATGTGTCAGCTGCCAGTAGGTCTTACAACAATGATTTTCAGAGGCAACTGTTAATTCTGAATCCTTGGTATGGCCTTCTGTAAAAGTTTTCCAGAAAGTGCTTTCTGAAAAACATGCCACGTATTTCTACATTTCCACGTAGAAATATAGAAGTACTGATTTCTCAGGGAAAACTTCAGCCAAAATTTTGGTATTTCACCATTTCGGAGTTCTGCAAGCCCTAAGAGTGGCTTGTGGAAAAAGTTGTGTGCTTGAGGTAACGTTGTTGACCATGACCTCTTGGAGCTGCTTCCCGGCAGTCTTCCCAGGTACGTGCCTTGTGGTAATGAAGCTCCCTGCTGACAGATGCCACTGCCCTGTGCCCAACACAAACAGAACTTAAAAGAAACATCATTTGAATACCCGGGTATTTCGCTTGGGCTTCTGAAACGATGCAGAGTGTAGCTCTGCTGCATGAATCAGTGGAGTGGCGTTAGAGATGTGCTTGGC
The DNA here is from genome assembly GCA_002909625.1 of Bambusicola thoracicus. Taxonomy (NCBI): domain Eukaryota; kingdom Metazoa; phylum Chordata; class Aves; order Galliformes; family Phasianidae; genus Bambusicola; species Bambusicola thoracicus. Next base: position 55,204 of record PPHD01000175.1, on the reverse strand, counting down.
TCAACACGGGGGATCTAGAAATGGGGAGGTAAAGAGGGCAGAAATACTTAGCTTCTCCTGTTTGCTCTCTGTCTTCCTGTTTGTCAAAGATGTGCAGCTATTTCCCTGTTTTTTTTGCTCTGGGAAAAAAAGGTAAAGAGAGATGGATGAAATACATGGAAAAGCATAAAGAAAATAAAATGTTGATGCTGGCAGATGATTCATAAAACCTCAACAGTAAGCTCAGCACTAAAACATATGTCCAAGAGAGAATTACAAAGTGACCTTGGGCTGTCTTCCTTACTTCTCTCTGCTTCACACCCTGCTTGTTTTCTGTTTACTTTAGAAGTTCTTTTGGATCAAGGAAATGTTTAACCTATGTTTGTAAAACATCAAGTGTTCTTTTGGATCCTCCCTGTGCCCCTGGGTGAGTCTCTGCTTTCTTCCAAGCCATAGACTAATGCTCTGGAAAAGAAAGGTGGCAAATACTGCCCTTGTAACATACTTTTTGGAGTGGCGAGATGAACACAAATGTCTTTGCTTGAGAGATGAGAAGGAAGGTCAGAGATTTGTGATACTATTCATGTGTCTGCTGGTCAGTCATAGGGAAAGTTCTTACTGGTGATGTTACTAGAGAGGGATGCCAGTGATATCTTCTTTGGGTTAGCTTGCTAGTGCTTGCTACTTCTGCAGGATTTTTAGAATGGAAAAACAGGTGGTCATTGTACCAGCAGTGGAAAAACAACTTAAATGATGTGAGGATTATGGGTAATAATACTTGGTAAACCCAGCAAGGACAATTGGCCAGTTTGTTACTAAGTGGTTACTTAATCACATGAGAACAAATGCTACAAAAGAGCTGTCCAGGACAAATATCCATTGACATATTTCACCAGTTTTAATCCTTTAAAAAATTTCATGTAACTGCTTGAGCAACAGCTTGAGGGTAACCAAATGGAACATTAAACCCTTTTTAACATAAGGTAAATTATCTATTTCCTATTGCCCCTTCCTCCTTCCTTTCCTTGTCCACTTAGACATGCCTACGTTTCCACTAGAACCTGAAACAAAATGAGGCACCTTTCTAATAGACATGGCAAGAAAAGAAGTAAATCCGTAAGTATATAGGTTCATGGGAGACAGAGGTACGGTGTTGTTGACGTCTTCAGCAGATAGAGCTACTGTAAGGAGATTGTACTCTTAATTCTCTGTATTGCATACAGTCTTAGCTACAAGCTTTCAATTATTATCTGTTTTAGTACCTACCCATAATGCTATGTGAAAAATAATGAATTCTGCTTACTTTCATCATCTGAGGCTCTGTGAGTGAGCAGTTTGTCATGTTTTAGTCTACTTGAAAAAACAAGCAAGCAAACTTGTTTCAGTAGTTATGATAGTCTCATGATACGATGGTCTCATGATATACACAGGGCAATGTTTGGCAGGAATGGTCACGTCCTATGGTAGACCAGCTGATACGCTGTGCAGCTGTGGGAGGAAACAAGCTGAGAGTCACACAAGTCATTTCTTAGTCAGAAACAAAAGCAGCAAGTCTTGCTTGGGAATAGATTGTTTTAGAAGCCTGCACAGGCTTTTGGTGAGCTTTATTCCAGTGACATTTGTTGTATCACACTTCGGAAAGCAACAGATTTATTTCTGTGTTAGTATTAAATCTGTGCGTAGTGTCATGTAGCTGGTTAGTACAAGTGCATTTGTTAATAGCAGAGTTTTAATATGACTTTCATTTGAGTGTGTCTTCCATTTAAAAATAAAAAATAGACCCTTCTTTCCTCTAGCACAGAAAAACAGTGTCTGATAAAGTCAATAGGATTAGGTTAGAGAAGTAAAAAACAAAAACAACCACAACAAAAAACCTCAGTAGGTTATGGGATTATTTTTTTGTCCCAATACCAATATTGTTTAATCTTGGAAAAATATTTGAGCGGATAATATATGATTGATAACTCTAAGTGACATGACAGATCGTTAGTAATCACATTATTCCTTTGGCTTAAACCTTTCTGTGTGTGTGCGTGATTAAGAGAAACAGCTCTGTAGATTGGAACATGCATGGTAAAATGAGATGCACAAGTTTAGTGCGGGAATGCCTGAAGGGGTTAAAAAGAGAGAAGGAAAAACCTGATTTGCATAAATATGTATTTGCACATGTGCATGCTGGTTTTTAAAGATTTCTTTTTGGAAAGCAGTTATTAAAGAAGCTTTCTTCATTGCGTACATAGCACGGGATTTGGTACTTCAGTGAGGCAGTATACAGCCTTCATTACAACAGCAAATACTGAAATGTTAAAAATAGATCAAGCTTTAAGAATCCCAGATATTTTCAAATAACAAAGAGTAATTTATGTGGGCTCATTTTGCACTTTGACAAAATATAGAGGCGCTTTTGTACTATGATTAGCAAGGGTGCTGATGTCAGTTCTCTTGTCTAGCTTTTAGCTTTATTCTGCTGCTAAATTGTGCTTTGTACTGTAATCCAGAGAACCTTTGTATCTGCCTTATTAGTGTGTAGTTTATGGAATTGCTTTTGTTTTTGAATATAATCTGTGCCAGTTCTAGAGAGTGTGACTCATTATATGACTGAAATAAACATTCACATATGTATGATGTGAAAACTCTTCAAAAATAGTAGCAGGTGCTGCTAGGCTAAATTCTATGTTTTAAGTATTTAATAGTTGCTATTCTGTAGCCAGAAGGGCTAAAAACAAATTCTGTTTAGCTGGTTGATTTCCTGATTTCGAGTGCTTTTTACTCATTAATGCTCAACAGTGATTGGTGGGATTGATCAGACACATTTTTCACTCATTAACACAGTATTAGAATTTAACTTACATGAAGTATGCTTGGTTGGGACACAGTTTGTTTTTGGTCATGAATCACAAGACAAATCTATCTTAATTCTCAGTAGCTTTTTCCCCCCTCTAATCTTCTCATTTAGGCACTGAAAATGTCATCTGAATGACTGAAGGCTGAGGTTTAAGAGAAATCCAGTTTCTGAAGTAAGAGCTTTGCAGTCCATTCTTAAATGTCTGTGGTCAGCCTTGTCTGAAGAGAATCTTCTGTTACTGAAGTTTCCTGTTACCACAGAGTCAAAGTTGTCATTTGGTTTGGAAACAGGAAACAAATGAACATTTTGCTGGTGTTTTTGGGTCTCTGTTACATTGTGCTTAGCAGCTGTGCTACCTGAAGATGGTCCTACTTGCAGTTGAAGTTCACTTGCTTCATCTGCTCCATTTGGCACTTCTGCATTTTTCTGTCCACCCAGTGATCTTGTCGGGACTGCAGAAATCACAATGCTTGAGGCATTGGCTTGATCCACACAGTTCCACATTTAAAGGCAGCTTCACAACTATACTACTTATTTTATCAAGTATGAAAGTTGTCTGAGATCGAATAAACTTTAGGAAGCTTAATAGGAGGGGAGTGGATCTCAAACTTTCATTAAGCTGTCTGTTGTTCTTGTCTTTCTCCTATATTTCTATTACCTTCTCATAGCATCTTCCTAAGCTTGATCCCCAGAATAGCATGTACACTCCACAGTAATTGGTTTCTGTGGCTCCAGCACAGAGCTGGTGGCACTGGTTTGGAGCTGGAATTTGGTAGCCCAGCTCTAACTGTCCCTTGTGCCTTCCTGCACGTGCTTGCTCAAAGCTTATGCATTCAGAAAAAATGAAACTCTCTTGCTCCCCGAGAAAACCAGTTTGAATCTTTTCCTAATATATTGTCAGAAACTTCTGTTTTTAAAGCTTCATCAGTGTGCAGAGGATATCACATCTTGACGTCCTCCGCTGATAATGTTTCTTTCCTTCGGCCTTTGGTTCTGTCTGTAATCAGGGTTAGCTGATAATCACCTACTTTTTTTGTCTTTCTTCCACTGGGTTTTGTCCTAACAAAGGATTTACTTGCTCAATTTTCTAGTGAGAATGCAACACAGCTTTTCCATTGGCAGTTAGCAGTATGTCTGTTTTCTTTTACTTTGTGTTCCTGTTTGTATGTAAAGAGAGATGGCTGGCAGGGAGAGGGAGTGGATTGTCCCCTTCTGCTCTGTCCTTTTGAAGCCCCATCTGGAATACCGTATCCAGGCCTGCAGCCCCTTACACAAACAAAAAGATATGGAGCTGTTGATGTGGGTTCAAGGAGGACCTCAGAGATGATCAGAGGGCTGGAGCACATCTTCTACAGAGAAAGGTTGAGGGAGCTGGGCTTGTTCAGCCTGGAGAAGATTAGGCTGCTGTGAGAGTGCATTGTGGCCTTCCAGTGCTTGAAGGAAGCTTATAAAACGAACAGAATTTTTACACAGGCAGGACAAGGGAGGGTGGTTTTAAACTAAAGGGGTGGAGACTGAGGTTAGATATTTGGGAGAAATTTCACTTGGAGGGCAGTGAGGCAGTGACACAGGCTGCCTGGAGAAAGCTGTAAGTGCCCCATTCCTGGAAACACTCAAGGACAGGTTGAGTGGGGCCCTGGGCAGCCTGAGCTTTTGGGGAGCAGCCTTGCCCACGGCTGTGGATGTGGAACTGGATGGTCTTTTAAGCTCCCTTCTTACCCAAGCCATTTTCTGAAAGCCATTCTGTGATTATAGTGGCATTTGTGTACGTAAGGGAGTTTATAGCAGAGGGTACTATGCTGTTGGTAGAGCTGAGGAACCAGAGTGCAATGCGGAACAGGACAATAAGAATGCTTGTGGTAACATCAAGACAGTTAAATGCAAACTCTTCTCTCTTGGTTTGCATTAGTGTCTTTGCAGTGATGGAGCATTTTTGTCAAGAGTGAGAGGCCCACAGCAATGAAAGGCAGTTGAGGGTTGACTGGAAGATGAGGTGTTTTAGTTGTTTTTCTCTCTGTCTCAATTCTTTAGATTTGCAGCAGCCTGGAGGTTGGTATAACAAGTACAGTGATTGTGAAGTTTTTTCTTCTGTGGATGTACCTTACGCAGGGACTTTTTATGTGGTATAAGACTGGACCATTTGGTCATTCTTCTACCTCCCCACCTCTCTGATGTTTTCTGAAATAATAATGTAGGTCTTTCTCTGTAAAAAACTGCTGCTATAAAACATTACAAGCTTCTGAGTGCAAAGATTGCCTAACATCAAGAGAAGTGTGCAGCATGAACAGCGTGTTCTTTAACTGCAGGTTGCTGTTGTGGAGTATCAAGTAAAAACAAAAATAGTCAGAGCTGGAATGAAACAGGAGATGGTGGAAATAAGACTTGATGGTAAACTTAGATGCATTTCTTTTTCTTTTCCCTATGCCTACAGCAGCTCCTTTGAGAAGATTTTTGGGCTTTTTTCCTCTTCTAGCCTCCTTGTTTTCTTTACTGGATTCATCCTTCATTATTTTTAAACAGCGGCTTAATTGTAGGATCTGTTTTTAAAAGCAAAACTAAAACACAGAAGAAGTAAATGTTAAAATATGGATTCACGGTCCCTCTAGTCTGCTGTTGTAACAATAAGTAAATAGACTGCATTGAACTCAGCTAACGGAAGTGTCATCTATTAAAATGGTGATTGAACTAATTATCACTGAGTTCAGTTCAGCCTGAAACAGTGTACAAAAGGTAACAGTTTTAACGTATTATTTCCCACTTTTAATTTTTCTGTTTTTCTCTTATGAATTTTCAGGCATGGAAGAGGAGATGGTTTGTGCTTCGGAGCGGCCGTTTAACAGGAGATCCAGATGTACTGGAATACTACAAAAATGACCATGCCAAGAAGCCTATCCGTATTATTGACTTAAACTTGTGTCAGCAAGTGGATGCTGGATTAACATTCAACAAAAAAGAATTTGAAAACAGCTATATTTTTGACATCAACACTATAGACAGAGTTTTCTATTTGGTGGCAGACAGTGAGGAGGAGATGAATAAGTGGGTTCGATGCATCTGTGATATCTGTGGGTTCAACCCTACAGATGAGGGTAAGTTTTTTTGTTTTTTTTTTTTCCCCTCAGGAAGTGTCATGCCTACATACAGAGAATGTTTCAAAGAGCAGATGACTGGTGTTAACATCCACATGTTTTAAAACTCGTGCACTGACTGTGAAAGTTCTTTCTTGCTCTGAAAGAATGTGAGCAGAACAGAGGGAGGTATTCAGAACTCATTACAAATTAAACGTAGTAGAAAAAGGATGTTTCTTTTCTGTTTTGCATGATGTTAGGTCTTGAGAATATAGGAGACATTTTCAAGTAAAATCATGCAGGACAAAGATTTTTCACCAAAAGAAATCTGTGTGGTGTAAAGTGCGTGACTGCGTAATCAGGAATGAGTGCAAAATGTCAGGATTCTGCTATTGCTGTGCCTCCATCTGCTTTGCAACTCTGAAAAAAAAAAAAATGCTCCCTTTACTGGCTGAAACAGACAAAAAATAACTTGTAGTTCTCCACTATCCAGCTCAAATTTTACCAAAGCAGTCATTGTGTGGAACCAGCATTGTGGAAAGAAGGTAGTGTTAAATGCTGACAAAATAGATCATTGCCATTACTTGTCCTGAAACTATCCTTATTTATTATTATTCCTTCTGAAGGTTAGTGGGTGGCATGACTTTATGTTGTTATGTGCATAGTCCCAAGAAAGATTAAGTAGGAGCAGTTAAGTATTATAAATGAAGCATACAAGAGAGAGAAGACTGCAATTAAATCCTTGTTTCATTTTCTTCTGGGTTATGCATTGAGGGAGGGGAAAGAGCTTCTACCTCAGATCTCTGAAAATGACTGAAAAATGAGTATTCAATCTGCCAAATGTGTTACGAATGAGAGAAGGGTAGACAGGTCGTTGTTTTTTCATGGATAACAGACTAGTGCCCCAGTGCAGATATGAATAGGAGACACTTAGAAATTATTGTTTCTGGGGACGAGCTAAGAGTGTGGATGTAAAGAGAAATGCGCTTACTTGTCTGCACAAAATAGTGTGTCTCCATTGCATGAAATGGAAAAGTAGGCACCTCAAAACCGTAAGGCCTTTTCTTGCTGAGAGATGATTTTTGTTAATTCCTAGTTTTCTTTTGATACACTTGAACTGAAGATTAAATCCACTATGAATGCGAGAAGAGCTCACTATACTCTGTGTGGATCAAAATAGTTTTTAATCCAGTCAATTTTATCTGTAACTCTTCCCCATTACTCTTCAATTGCATGTTTAATCTTCAGCATTTAAATGTTTGCTGAATCATCCCAACCCTGTCACTTTATGTAGTTAAAAATTGATGGTACTATTTGTTTCATGGGTTTAGTTATGTCTTGCAATTCATAGAGAGAGAATTAAAAAAAGAAAAACAGGAAAATCAGTTGCTGAGTGTCTGTATTTCCAAGTTCCTATTTTGTAAGATATATCTACCTGCTAATGGAAGACAAGTCCAAAGTATACTGAAGATCTGCAAGGTTATACTTACGTTTGGAGAGTAAGTAGATATGTTTGTGTTCTTTAAGCACTTTTACAAGTTGTAGAGTCTTCAGATTTCTGATTGCATCAAATTATGTGTTGTGTAACAGTTACATTAAAACATAATTGTATGGCATTTCACAGGGATTTCCTTTTGAAGTAGGGTTTACAATGATTAGGGAGTCTTTTAAACCTACAGTGAGCCGGAATCATCAAGGAAATATATTTTTAAATAACTTAATTCTGCTTCTAGTTAAAATATACATACATATATATATATGGGTGCTTTTTACTCTTTCTTCGGCAAATGGTTTTTTTGTTTGTTTGTTTGTTTTCAGTGTTTTTCTGTATTGTCTTTCTTTTTTAAAAGGGGAGTTACATGTGAGCTTGAATCTGAATTGCTTTTTCATAAAGCTTCACATTGTATTCTTAGCATTCATATTTTCTGTGTAAGGTCATAATATAATAGGTATGGCTTAGTCATTTAGAGGTTAAAATGTTAACTGTAAGTGAGAATGTGTTGCCAGTCGCTTGTGTCGCTGGCTTCCAAGCATATGTTCTGGGATGGAGAGAATAAATGGACACGAGACGTGGATGTTCTCCTCTGCTTGGCACTGTGGAGACATCAACTGAATGACTGTGGTCTGATCTTCTAGGAGGATGAGGATAAATGTTTCAAGAACAGTGGAAATAATGGAAATGGGTTTTTAAGCGATCAATGAGGAGAATAGTTGAAGAATTTGTTCTTTACAGGAAGAAAATACTCAGGGAAGAGCTGACTTAAAAAGTATAGAAGGTTATGGATCAGTTGTTATATAATGAGAGGTAACTTGTTTTATTTTCAGTGAGAAATGTAACGGTAAGGAAAACTTTGTAAGGGTATGTAAGCATAGGTTCTGAAACACAGTGCTGAAAGCCATTCCCTACGATTCAGTAGTTGTTTGTGGTGAATGTTTTATATATAATCCAGCTCCATGTGTCTGTAATTTAATGAATTGCACCCTTAGCGAAGTGGGGGAAGGGAAAGTGATCTTAACTGTATGCAAACATCTTAGTTGCATGTGGTCATTCCAATGAACATAACAATGACCAAGTGAAACAGGAGGGGAGGGTCAAAGAAAAGGGGGGAAAAAAAAGACATTGATATTTACAATTACATCTACAACAAACTTGAATGCAGTACAGAAAATGTCAGTCATCATAAGGAATGTAGTGTGGCTCATGCTTTGAAAGAACTGCAGTTTTTTTCACATACAGTGCTTTCTAAGTTTGTAAAATTTCTGTTCAGGGAATGACCATCTGACATATGCCTCTCATGCTTTCTGTGTTTTGAGCAGTAAAATTGTTGAATAACCAACTTTTTTTTAAAATCATGCTCTGATAATATGCGCGCAGTAATTGATTGCTTGGTGACAGCATGGATGTAATAGTGATGACTGGCAGGATGAACTTAACTCCACGTTTCTACCTAATTTAGCTCCTTCTGTTTTCACCAACAAGAAATAAGGCTGCACAGCCAAGCATCATTGCTACCATACTGTGCTGAAGCTATCTGTATCAGATCAGGATATCTCTGTGCTTCCTGTAGCACAAGTATGAAACAGAAAACAGGCCTTGCCATTGAGAACTTAGCATCTATGATAAGAGACTTCAATATATAAGTAGAGGAGTAGGAAGAAGTAAAAGCAAACAAAGCAGTTTTTATCATAGTGCCAGATAAGTTGACTTAGTCTTTCAGTTGTTGTGCTGTTGTTGAAATTATTGAGAAGAAATTTTCATGGGTGTTTGATAAATCAAGTTGGATTTTAGAGGTACTCAGGGTACCCTTCCTGCATGAAGGGTTAGCCTGTAAGAAAGAAAAAAAGGTGTCTTATCAAGTGGATGATAGAGGCTGGCACACTTTGCAAATCAAAATCGCCAAATCAGTAACATGATAATAATTGAGGACTCTGGTCATGAAAAGTCTCAAAAGTGAGAAATAGATGAAGATTCTGGAGGAATATAAAAATTGTAAGGATAATAAACTCAGAACAAGCCTTTTCAATGGATGTGGATAAGGCAAGAACAGAACAGTGGAATGGAAATAGGTTTCTCTTTGTTAGACATGCAGTGGAAGCAGTCTGAATGAGGGTTGGTTTATTTTGGTGTGGTGTTGGGTGTGATAATAGGACAGACTGCACAGTAGAGATAATGTACATAATGATAACCTGTGATTTTTTTGACACTTCTTGGGTATGACTAACTGGAAGGAGGGCAAAACCTGCTTAGAGATGACATGCCAGGAGATTGTGTGACTGGTGACCCTGAATGGAGTATAAGACATGAAAGGATGGAGTTAAGCATTAGGAAAGGAATCCTCTGATAGTGTTTGTGAGTCACTTATCTTACAAGTGAAGCAATAGGTTCAGAGGGAGTAGTGGCCCAAGAGCATATCTTGTGTAGGCTTCTTTGGATACTTCCTTTGAGGAAGTATCAGTGAGATGTAGACCTGTGATATCTTGGTGAGTGTGGAATTGCTGAGAGAAAGGTCAGAATAGGCTTTGGGAATTGTCACAGTTGCCAGAATTCATCTGGAGAAATTAGAGAGTGGTAGTAAAATTAGAAGAAATGGGTTCGGAGAAGGACCTGAAATTTGGCATTACAGATGTGATAGAGGTGGCTGCTGACTAAAGACCTGAGTAAAGGTTCGCAAAGCTGAGACAGTCATTTTCCATTATGGAAAGGAGAAAGGGAATGCATCAGAGGACACTGAGATGTCTTCAATTTCAGATGATATGGCTAAGAGAAGACAAGTAGAGCACAAAATGTGCAGCGGTACCTCTTACTTTGTAAGCACAGGAGTTTAAAAAAAAAAAAAGGCTTTCAAAAAGTACCATTTAATATCAGCAGTGTAGTCAAAACCTTAATCTTGAACGTTTGTTATTTTTATCTTAAATTGTCAATTGCCTTCAGCAGAAAATCATATGAAACATAATTTTTCTTTTCCTTGAGGAAATATAGCCTCAATATAATTAACATAGGCAGTTAACTTAGTTTTCTCTGTGGTACCTGCTCAGCATCTTTTGTGGCATTGAAATCATTTGACGAGTTACTTGGACATGGGAATTGCAAGAGAGTGGGTTGAAAGGTTGTGCAGATTGCTACCTGTCAAGTCATGAGGTGCTCACACAAGCGTTTGTTTGCTGTAAGCAGAAGGTTTCAGAATTGAGGCTCACTGCATAGATTTCACACTGATTGTAAACTGATCATTTATGCTGAAAATCTCTCTTAGCAAAATTTGGTGTGCAGAAGCTGACAGTAGAGGAAACTCTGGCAGTGTATTTCAGAATGTGTCTTATTACACGAAGCAGCAGAGATAATGACTTCACTGACTAACTTAGAAATAAAAGGAGGAGTCCTCTTAAGGATTAAAGTGAAGTATATAATTATACAGATTCTTTGAAGTTATTTTACATATGTGCACCTTGCATAGTGGAGAGTTGTAGAAAAAAAGTAACATAATAGTACATAACTTGTACTTTTACATTTCTTTTACGGCTACTCCTGTATTTGAAAATTCTTGTACAAGGATATTGCTCTAATATTTTGTTTCAGTGAGAACATCTGTGTCATGGTAAATGGATTGAATGAGACATCTCAATCACAGAATCATACAGTTGTGTATCTGTTGCTGATTCATTGTTACAGTGGGAAAAATCCATTCCTATTTTGGTCTCTACATATCTTGCACCAGTAATCCATTTCCTTACTCTTCCATTATGATTGTGGCATTTAATGAAATGATGCTTATAAAAAAAAAGACTGCGTTGCACTTTGAGAGTACTTCTAGTATTTACATTATCAGAATCTTGAGACTTTAGCATTGTATATCACAACATAGAAAAAAATTGACTTAAAAAAACCCCAGGAACACTGAGAACAAAAACCATCCCTAAATGCAAATTGCCACACTCAAATCTTCTAAATTGTTCATGTTATTCTTATTCAGAAGTTTTCTTTTTTTACCTCATGGATTTTTTGATTGAGTAATGAGGTGAATATGAAAATGACCATGAGAAGAAAGTAAGTTCTCGAAAAAGTGATGCCTATAGCTGCTCATAGCAAACCAAGTAAGAAAAGTTAAAGCTCCTACTGTCTTCTGAGAAAGCTGCTTGTTGTAGCTGCACTGAATACAAGAATTATAAAAACAAAATAGGATTCTTTTTACACTAATTTGCATGTTGAATATTCTGGATGTTTTTCCAGCTCGCAGTTTCACAAAGCAGTCGTAGTGTCTGAGCTCTGGGAACAAACCAGATGACTTACAACACTCTTTGGTGTGCAGATGACCCCTTCCCTAAAAATCTGCTGGTTCAAAATGAAGCAAGCTGATTATTGTACTCTTTGAAATCATAATAGACTGCTGGGAGAAACCCTCCTCCTCATATCAGCTTCTGAAGTAAGCAGCTAAGGAGAGTGTTTGGGAGGGTATGGATAGGCAAACAGTATTTATTTGGTCAGTGATAAGTCATTGACATGACTGTTTTCTTGGTAGTAAAATTTGAGATAGCTTTAATGCATAAGGCAAGTTAGGGGCCCGGCAGGTGAACAACATGAAACTGTGTTCAAATAGCCTTTAAATAAGGCAATAACCTACTCCTCTTGATGCATACAAAATGCCTGGAAAAAGAAATAAGTAAATAAAACAGATCTGTACAAGGACTCAGGGATTTTGTCAGATTGTATCTGTCGAAGTAAATGTGGCATCTTGTCATGAGGACAACGACCTTAATGATCCATTAATGTTATTAGGCTCCAAATCCTTGCTCAGAGCCTTCTGGGCAATCTGACAGTGTTAGCTTTAGTACAGAGCAACAATCAAATGTGAGTGGTTAGGATCGAAATAGAATAAAACACTGTTGGGTGTTTGTAAATTAATAAGTATGTCCCAGATTTTCTGCGTTTTACACAACAGTTGGCTTCCTTTCTCAGAAGGGAATTAGAGAATTAGTAGGGCTGTGAGAGGTGAGGGCGAAGAGAAACAAGTGCTGCCATGAGGTAGTTTTTGTACCAAGAAAAATTAAGCAGCACCAAGTCAGTAAAGCTGTGGCAAAGTTCCACAAAGTTGAGAATGGAGATTATGAATAGGACATGACTGTTCAGTACTCCTCTGAGGAGAGGGGCTGAAATGAAGCTACCAGGCTGCGGGTTTAAAATTAAAGGAAATAGTTTTTCGTGACTTGTAATATCGTAGTATCTTGTGGAACCATTGCTACAGCATGTCGTGGGGGTCAAAAAATGTAAACGATAAGAAGTTCAGAAAGAAGTCTACCAGAGCCTGTTAAACAGAGAATGTGGATGCAGCCTCTGCAATGGGATGTTCTGAAGCTGTAGGGAGCCAGAAACTGAGGGCACAATGCCAGGCCTGCCTGGCTGCTTGTGCTCGGTTTGTGTGTGGCAGGCTGCTATTGTAGATGGCATTGCAGGCTTAAAGACTCCAAATCTGAGCCAGTATGTTTAGCCTACTGGCTAAACTTCACATTACCTCCTTTCACCATTTAATGTATAGCCAGCCTTTAACTTCTATTTATTTTTCACAGGCTTGTTTTTGTCTTGGAACACAAAGTAATTCTTTTATACTCTAAACATGGCTGATGCATCGGTCCTTTTTCAAGCTTCTTGATTGTGGTGGTGGTGTTTTTTTTTCTTTCCCCTGGAAAGTTACCATTGAATCTTTTCTTGGGAATGGCAACATGTGGTTTGTTTAAATACATCAGGCTTACGTAGACATGCATCTTACCATGTACCTGCTGAGCTCTCCTGACTACCTACAGTCTCATTGACACACCTCTCTTCCCTGAAAGCTTCAAGGGCATCCTGTGTGATTTCTTCTTTTCCCTTGTGTGATCTTTGACCAAGCAAACCTAATGATGTGAAGATTGTGTTTAGTCAGGGGCAAGGAACAGGGGATTCTTTACCAAGAATCTTACTTGGTAAAGATGACTGGAGAACGGCAGTGTATCTGACAGGAAAGCTTTTTCTTTCTCTCCTACTCATACACCAGCTTGGTTTGTGGTCCTCAGTTCTGGAGGTGAGAAAGAACTACTTGTCCCTTCTCCCACTATGTCTTTTTCCAGGAGCAAGCAGTATGTGCCTGTTACAGCCGTTCTGATGCATCTCTGTTTAAGTATAAGGGGAATAAAGAAAGATCAGTTGTATTTAATGTAGGTGTTTCATGAGTGCTTCATAGAGCTCTTGAAGTTTTTAAATGGTATATTTTTCACATTTTAATATTTAAAAAAATAGTAAAAAAAAAAAAAAAAACACAGTTTTACTCTTGTCTGTGTGTGATCACTGGGTGCAGTCTGGTGTTCCCTTTGTTATGCTAACTAATTTAATGGATAGCTCAGGTCCAACCTTTTTTGTAAAAACTTTTTTTAGGCTTTCCTACCTTTTCAGGTAGGCCAAGTTGAGACATTTTCATACATCTTCCACCCACGTGGGTGTGGTGGGATTTAATTTCTGAGCCTGTGCAAGTGCTCTGGGAGTTCAAAGCAATTACTTTTATTCCTATTTCCATGTCTAAATCACTTGTACCTTGTATAGACAGAACTGGAAGCAGGAGGGCTATGTTCTCATGTGTTCATCTGGTTCTTCCCAGGATAGTGCTGGGAAGCAGAAGTTGGATGACGTGGGCTTTTTTTTTTTTTAGTCCAGACCTAGCCTCTAAGTCTAAAAGGAGTAGTTTTTCCTGGACAATATGTTTGTTTTAAAAATGCTAATGTCAGTGTCCATTCCTGGGATGCACAAATCAGAATGTACTATGAATTTTAAGAACAAGGGAGCCTAAATAGATGAGAAATTGTATTTTTATCTATGTTGTTTGTAGTCTGTGAATCACTGAAAGAATGGAAAATGAAAGGATTGCTTCACTTTTGATACAGTATTTTTCTATCTCCTAAATAATTTAATAGGAAAGAGAAGATATGTATTAGTCTGCAATATATATGAATAAGAGTGGGTAATTATTATTAAGAGAATACTTTAAAAAGCATATATAACTGCATTCACTGCACTAAAATAAAAAGTTGGAGTATGTAACAAGGGGCCTATTGGAACATGATACCTGTTGTATTTCTGTATTATTTGAGTTATAAGAAAACTTCCGTTGCCAAAGCAGCTTCTTTCCTGTTGCTTTTCAGCTATTGAGAAGCCAGTTCTCAGCTGATGACTAATTGCAAATGTTGAAGTGACCTTGGATGAACATAAGCAATTGCTGACTCAGGTTACCAAATTCAAGTAACAACCTACAGGCCCGTGTCTGCTCTGTAACAAGTCTTAATATCCAAGGCTAGGATTTTCTTATGCCTACTGATTGTACAGTTCTGAATTTAAAAATAAAACCAGAGGAAGCTGATGTTCTGTTAATAAATATTTTGGTAGTGTTGTTAAAACCATTTCTTAACTGCATAAAGTAGTATGCTTCTGTGTTTGCAGATGCTGTGAAGCCCCCGGTCAGTTCTTTACAAGCATCTGCTGAGTTACCCTTGCCCATCAACACTTCACCACCTTCCATGCAAGCAGAATCTTCCCTACCTCCTCCTTATCAGCTTATTAACATCCCCCCACTGGAGTCTTCCTCTAGTCAAGAGGATCCTCAGGACTACCTACTGTTAATAAACTGCCAGAGTAAAAAACCTGAACCTACGAGGTAAGTTATGGTTTTCCTTAATAACACTTTTGTACAGGCCAAGAATGTTCATGCTAAAAGCACTTTTTTTTTCTTGCTAAGTCATTGAAAGTTTGGATACTCATAAACAGTGGGAGAAGTTGGCTGTAACTTTTGCTTCTCTTTCTTGTTCTTGAACTTGTCTCAATACAGAGGTGTCGGAACATTAGACTCATACTGCAGTCTCGAGAAGTATGGAGAGTAATTCCTAATCTGAAGCATCAGATTAATGTAGTGGTTCTAGGCTGAAAGAAATGTATGTTTATTATACACTGCTACTTTTCGCTTAAATAGATTTTTCAGTACCTTCTCCATAGAAGGATGTATCATCAATGGTAACTATCTAAGAAACGTCACTTAGGTTTTTCAGAAGGGATAACGGTGGCAACCCTTGGAATGGGCTGCCCAGGAACTTGGTTGAATCTGTCCTTTGAGATTTAAAAGCAAAAAAACTAAAACTTGATTGAATGAGGCCCTGGGGAGCCTCACCCCTCTTGGAAATCCCCTTTTCTTAGAGGTATTGGAGGAGCTGGATTAGATGATATCCAGAGCTCCTTTTCAACCTTGAGTACTATTTGGGATAAAGTTATAAATCTCTGGCAAGCTGCTCTTCTGCAGTAATTTAAAATAAAAGTGTGCTGGGATATCTACACATAAATATGCAAAACTGCATATTCTTTTTAGGATTGCAGGAAGGGACATTGAAGGCTGAGGAGAGCTATCACTGGAAAGCAGCTTTTTGAGTATTTCTTATGGTCCCTTCGTGCCATATCTCTTAGAGGCAATGCCTTCTTCATCAACAGCTTGATGCTCTGACAGTTTTACCTGAGCCATATGCTCTCTGCTCCCTTGGCATTTTTATGTTGCTCTTGTGCCTGAGTAGCTTCTTTCTCTGTTTACTGATGATTGTGTGGTAGAGAATTATCCACCCTTTACAATCTTCATTATAAAATGGAGGAATGAGCCTACAGTTCCCCTGGTGTATGGAATGTGCAGGTTAGAGGCAGCATGGCATGCCCCCAAAGCATCCTGTAGAGAAGGGGAAATCCAGTGTGTGCTATGAATATTGAAATTTTAAATGTTTACTTATGTTTAGAAGCTGATGGTGCCTGATAGGTATGTCATAGTTTCTGCCAAAAATTATCAAAAGTTTTGGTTTTGTTTCCATAATGGCTTGGCAGATAAATCTTGGCTCATTTCAGAGCCCTGAGTCATCAGAAATGTCTGAGTACCCCTTTGTTTTCAGGAGGGATGGGCACAGAGTGGATTTCTAGCACAAATGAAGAGTGTTTTTAAGAATGATCAAGGCTGGGATAGGTAGTTGATTTTCTTGTACTTGTGTAGTTGTATGACTTAAGTAGAGACAACAGAGTCCAAGGGGCCAAGGAATGGAGTCTGTGAATAACCTCCAAAATTACTGGAGGAAGGCTTTAGATGATTACAGGAGAAGATGCTTGAATGTTTGGGGAAGACAGTGTCCAACGGAGATAAAAATGCCAAGGGAACTGAAGAAGAACTGAATAAAGTCATGGGGAATGTAGAGGTTGTTAGAATAATTAGTTTATTCGCAGGAGTATTTCAAAGCAAGGAAACATTGGCAACGTTGTCAGTGGGGAATGATATGGACTTACTGCATTATGTTTAAGTAAGTTCACTAAATAGCTATGTCTCTTTATTAAGGTGGATTTAATAATGAAAATTCAGTGCTATAGTTGTGCTGGAGTTTCTTCCATATAACAAGATTGCTCCTGTCTGGTACAGCAGGCGTTTTGCTGGATTTGGTCTGATATGCAGGATATATTCAGTTTTCCTATGGAATTAGGGCTTAGTGTGTCTGCATAGCATATTACTAAAATGGTTGGAGGACACGATGTTCATTATTGTAACCCACTAAATGTCTGCATCATTTTCCTGTTCATTTCCAGATGTGGATCAATGCATCTGTTTCATACATATTTCATACATATTTATTTTAACTGGGAGAAAGATGTGTAATGTTAATTAAAAGCAAAGCTTAGCAGGTGGTCGTTGTTTCACTTATATATATAGATTTGAATGTATTTTTCTGTATTGTTTTCTCTTTAGATTTTAAAGTTACCAATACGCAGAGGGAATGTTTTCTGCTCTAACTTTGCATAGTACTTAATAGAAAATGTGGGAACCACTGATTTTTCTATAAAGGCTTTGGAATTATTTTTTTTCAGGTGAGGTGGGTAACTGAGAAATCTAGAGGCCGTGGTTAACCTCCTTTTTCAGAATTTTTAGTTCTTGTGTTTCAAAACTAACAATAATTGCAAAATGTTTCCTTACAGTGTCCTGCAATGCATCGTATAGTCTTATTAGAATAGTTTGAACACAGCACTTGCGGTTATAATTATCATGCTGTATTTTGTCTAAAATAGTTTTAGGCACTGATCACTGTTGGCTTGAAAAAGAGTATTGTTTAACTGTAGCATTTAGTGAGAATGTGAGGTTCATATTTGGATCATAAATAAGAAAATGAAGCCAAGGACTGTTTCCGAACGTCTTATTGTTTTGGCTCATTCAAGATGTATATGGAAATAACACTGTCTTCCTCATTTTTCTTGTATTTATGAAACAGCCAAGGGTCACCCTTTATCTCTGAAGAAGGGCAGGAATACCTTCTCTTAGAAGATTTTGAAAGTAAAAAGGTTCCACTGCAGTGAGTGAACAGTAGCTGTTCTTGGAACGTGTGTGAGAAATTAATTGCAGTGCCATTAACTTGCCTGAAAATATTGTTTGGAATACGTCTTGCATGGTGTTCTGAGTTTTAACAGAAAAAAAAACTATGGAAACTTGGCTTCCATTTTCTGAAAATAGCTGTAATTAAGATAGAGCTGTTTTACTACTGATTTATCCGCATTTCTTCTATGTTTGCTGTTTCTGTCCCAGATTGTTGGCATACAAGAGCAGTTTATCTGCCACTTTGTTTATAGTTATTCTGTTTAGTCTGACGTATTTATTCCTGCAGATGCAAAAAGAATCAGTTTGAAAGGATGAGTGGTGTGATGGGCAATCGTCCCATTTTTGAGTAGGTTATATACTGTCTGTCTTGAAATCTTTTCTCCTGGGTTTCTGTCAACAGTCAGATTTTAGTCCATGCTGTAAGGCTTGCTTTTTTTGCCCCTGGTACTTCATCTCTAGTCTGGGAATCTTAAAACTCAGTTCTTGTGGGCTGGTAGGCTGTACAGTTCTCAGTACTGGGGAAAGAATAGTTTGCTCACTTAAGCACTTTTTGCAGATATGTGATGCACACCTGATAATACTGAGTTCATATCACAGTCATCTTCAGGTTATAAATAGGGTTAGTTGTTGAGTTAGACATTAATTTGCATTTATTTTAAACTGAAGTACAAAGAAACATTGATGCTTACCGTATTAGTGGAGGATTCAGCCCAGCCAAAAAGAACTTGAGGGGTCCTGGCGGCTCATTAGCTGGACACGAGCTGACGCTGTGCCCTCACGCCCCAGAAAGCCAACCCTATCATAGGCTGCATCAAAAGAATCATGGCCAGCAGGTCAGGAGAGGTGATCCTGCCCCTCTGCACTGCCGAGGCCTCACCTGGAGTAATGGATCCAGATGTGGAGTCCTCAGCACAGACAAGATGTGGACCTGTTAGCTTATGTCCAGAGGAGGGCCAGAAAAACGGTCCAAGGGATTGAACAGCATCCCTGTGAGGAGCCCTCCCCTAAGGGCTGGGGCTGTTCAGCTTGGAGAAGGCCTGGGGGAGGCTGGATAGAAGCCTTTCAATATCTAAAGGGGAACTATAAAAAAGAAGGGGACTCTTTAGCAGTCTGTTGTAATGGGACACGGGGAGATGGTTTCAAACTAATAGAAGGGAGGCTTAGATTGGTTGTAAGGAAGTAATTTTTCACAATGAGGGTGTTGAGGCACTGGAGCAGATTGCCCAGAGGTGTGGTGGAAGCTCTGTCCTCGGAGACATTCAAGATCAAGCTGGATCATGCTGTGAGCAACCTAATCTAGCTGCAGACGTCTTTGTCCGTTTGCAGGGAAGTTGACCCTTATAGATCATCTAGTCCCTTTCTAAGTCGGAAGATTCCATGATTGCATGATTTAAGTTGAAAAACATGCAGAAATCATCAAACATTCTATATCTGAAGTTTTTTCTTAAAAAACAAAAGGTAAAATCTGTCTGTCATAGAATCATAGAATTACTCAGATTGGAAAGGACCTCAAAGATCATCGAGTCCAACCGCAGCCTAACCATAGTGCCCTAACTCTAACAACCCTCTGCTAAATCATATCTCTGAGCACCACATCCAAACAGCTCTTAAACACATCCAGGGATGGTGACTCAACCACCTCCCTGGGGAGCCTATTCCATCTGTAGTCGTAATGTAAATTTCTTGAGGTCACATGAGTCAAGAATATAATGTAAATCTATGAGATTGTATGTGTTCTTCTTGTCATGATCAACAGTGAATACTGACTGAAATCTGTTTAAACTTCAGAGGGTCAGTTATGTTTTCATTTTGGCATAAACTGCTTTTGTGTCCTGCATTTCAGACCACCTTCAAGTTTTTGGTCTTGCAAAATCAGATTGGTTACAACGTGTTCATATTTCGAAAACTTATTTCAGTTGCCTAGGAAGCCATTTCCAAAAGATTACTTTAAAACAAACAAAAAAAGCAACAATGGAGTAAATCAGAAAAGCCCTCTTACAATGAGAAATGTATACTATTGCCATCAGCTAAGAAAATGTCTAGCTGCTTTGTGTAAGTTTTTGCAAGTCTTATGTTTTCACAAGTGCTTGTGTTCGAGAAAGAAGCAGCAGCATTTACTTAGAAAGCTACTAAGTGTTGCTTACTTATGATGGGTAATTATATTGTACGTGTGGTGTTATTGCATCTTGAGTTTGGGTTATATATCCCTGCATGTGTTGCTTCTTTAGAGTCAAATATAACATGGCACCATTACAACGTGTCTTAATGTCTGTAAAACCACCATTGTGCCTAGAGTCTCTAGGATTAAGGACATTTGCTTTGCTTTTGTGTGTGACAGCATTTTAAAGGTTGAGTTCTGGCGCATGGCTAGATGGATGAAAGTGATCCCAGTATGCATACAAGCCAAGAATTGAAAAATAAGGTCAACTCTACACTTTTTTGATTATGTGCATTTGTTTTGGTAAGATATATAGTGGTGCTTATATTATTCCGTAGTTTTGGAGATACTTTGATGTGAAAGTATATTCTGCTGAACTGGAGCTAATGATTTCAGTTCTACAGTCAATTGTCAGTGTCTGCCCACTTTATTTTTGTAGCATGTAAAACACATATCACGGTCCATGCTGTGCTGACTCAAGTAAAATCTGACTTTTCTGTGAGTTTGGTACAAATGAATGCCACAGAACTGGGAGAGTATGTGTTGAAAGAGAAGAACTTCTGAATGAATACTTCAAGTGCAAGGGCTGCATCAAAGACTACAGTTGGAGTGCTATGTAGTTGCATAATACTTTCACAATTGATAAAGCACTCTGTAATCTTATGTAGTTCTTTCAGTCCTATGTGCTGTATTTTTTGCAATTGTGTTAAACTTGCAGTACTTCATTAGAGAACTTGTTAAGCTCTGAGGCAAAGTAAGTAAATTTAACAGAGACGTGTTTTGGATAGTTGGTGGTATAAGGAATATTGGGAGTTTCACTTCCTTGCTTTTGCCAAGGATAAGCACTTAATAAGAACATTCTCTTCTTTTTTGGGAGTCCATTAAACTAAGTGCAGGTTAATATTCTAAGTCACATGGAAACCACTTCTGACCATTGGAGGAGAACTTAAAGCTACATTAAAAATAGTAATCAGAGCAAAATTAATATACATTTTAATATGAAAAAATAATATGTGAAATAACAAGAAAATGTGTATATATGGAGAAGTATGTCATAAGTTAAAGCCAGAGGAGACCTCTTGTAAGCCAGTCAGGCTGATGGATGATAGTATTAACTCTGTTGAACACAACAAAAACGTGTTAGCACTCAAGAAAAATGTTCTTCACCTAATGTCCAGTCTAAACTAATAACATCAATTCCCTTGAGAGTTGGCACAGAGAGGCTCTTAGGGAGTGATGTGTCATTTTTTAGGTGGATATCTGAGAAGAATGGATTGTTTCACACTGTATCAATTTCTCCATAATGAATGAAGGGGAAACCTAAATGAATAGCTAACCTGGATTCCTTTCTCCCCAGGTTACTATAACCCTGGGAGGTAAAAATCTGGCTGTTGCTTAAGTAAGGAAATGCTTGATTTTTATTGACAAATTGGTGATTTTTAGAACAAGAGTCTTTTAAAGGAAAAATAGTGCTGCTTTGAATATTTTATTCCTTGGCAGTTTTATAAACTGTATTTCCCAGTTGCTTAGTAAGAGTAGTATACCAGCTATTTATTGTTGCACATGCTGGAATATGTACGTATGTGTGTATAAACAAAAACAATGATACGATTCTGTGGTAATGATAAAAGGAAATACCAGGATATGGTGGAAAAACTGTATCACCTCCACCTACATTAGTATTTCTGCTGTTGTCTTGACTTGCATTTAAACGAGGATTCAGACGTAGAATCTCTCTTCCTAGAGCAAAGTAACAGGGGAGGTGTTACCCTCCCCTCCTCTAAAAAAAAAGTCAGTCAACAAAACCCCAAACCAAAAGACAGTTGTTTACTTTCTCTCTTCTTTAGTACCAGTAATAATGAGAGCTGTTCTCATAAAAGGTAGTCTTTCCAAAGAAAGAAAGGCCAGCAACTGTGCAGTTTTGCCTAATGACATGGCCTTAGCTCGTGTTGAGGAAACAACTCTGTTGTTACGTATGTCATATGGATTTCTTTCTTTGTGATTTTCTCTTCTTTATAATACATTTAAAAATATATATATTACTTGAATCAGTTTTATTTGGTTAGTAGGTAACTTCAGGCATGCACTTAAGGGTGTTGCAACCAACCATATTTTATCATATTTTTTCATACTGGTTAGAACCAGCAAGTATTGTAATCTCAAGGATTGAATGCATTTTTACGTTTAAGTGTTGCTGAAATGCTGTTAGCTTACAGAACTGATTAAAAGAATAAAAAATAAAACAAACAAACAAACCAACCCAACCTTCAACTACCCAAATAAAATTTGCATTAGGTTGGCTTGACATCTTCCTGGAAATCACTTGCTTTATGAAATACCAACTTGCTGAGCTGCTGCTAAAGCTGCGTGCTTGTGCTGTTATCTATTTCACATGCATGGGTCTGTATATGTGTAATCACTTAGAATCCTTCTGAAGTACTGTTTGTTTCATAATTGGGTTCCTGCATTTCATTTTTTGAAAGTTGGAAGAGACTGATCCACCTTTCAGCTGTTCACATTTTAAACATCTTTTTTATGGTTTTTGATGTTTGTTTACTTTGTGCTCATCAATGTTTTAATCTCTTGATCTTGTGTGTAGATCTCATGCTGACTCTGCAAAATCCAGCTCTTCTGAAACAGACTGCAATGATAACGTGCCCTCCCACAAAAACCCTGCTCCATCCATGAGCAAGCAAGCTGTGAATGGCTTTTTTCAGCAGCAAGGTGTCTATGACTCTCCACCTTCTCGTACTGGACTACCATTGGCAGACTCCAGTCTTTATAACCTGCCTAGGAGTTACTCACAAGATGTTTTACCGAAGGCAGCATCTCCGACTGGGACTGATGCGGAAGGCGAGCAGCATGTGTTCAGTACGCCATCGGCAACATCGTCATTAGACGCACAGATGAGGCACATCTCCATTAGTTACGACATTCCCCCCACACCTGGAGGTACTTATCAGATTCCACGAACTTTTCCAGAAGGAACGTTGTCTCAGACTTCAAAATTGGAGACTATTCCAGATATTCCTCCACCTCGGCCACCAAAACCTCACCACGCTCCGGATCGATCTCCTGTGGAAACATGTAGCATTACTCGCACAGCCTCAGATACTGATAGTAGCTATTGTATCCCTACAGCAGGAATACCACCCTCACGCAGTAATACCATTTCAACTGTAGATTTGAATATCTTTCGTAAAGGTCAGTGCTCCGTATTTTACCCCTTGCTCTTCCAGATTCTTTTAATGCTGAATGATATTAGTCTTATGAAGAAAGATGTGGTGCATGGAGGTTAAATGAGTGTTGCTCTTGTCCTTGAGAAGTGAGAGTGTGGCACTTCATGAAGCACTCACTGAAGTCTAAAATAAGTAAGAAACCAGAGAAAGACGTGTTTATTAAAGGAAAAGCACCAAAATAGCAAAGCACCAACATTGATAGAGGCTACTTCACTGTGGTATTCAGCTTTAGCTGAAAATATTTGAAATACTAGACATTTCAATGGTGTTATTAGTCTCACAAAACAGCGGTGAGAAACTAAGCATTGTTATTTGCTAATAAAGTCATATAGCTGAGTTCAAAGCTGCTGCTGTCAGTCTGTCAGAACAACCAAGGTAAGGTTCACACACAGTGATCCAAATCTGCAGAAGCTGGAAGTTCAGTGGAATTTGGTGTGCACCAAGACCTTAGAAATCAACTCTGAACTGGTTATTGATGCCACGAAACTCTCTCTCCTTGTGTTAGATGTGCATACAAAGTTTTTAAAGTAAAATTGAAGTTGTTCCTTATGGCCATTTAAATGTCAGGATTGCAGACTTGCTAATGCATCTCTGTTGTTTTTCCTTTAGCAGCTGAGTATGTTTCTGGGTAGTAGCAAATCCGGTGGAGCTACTTTTACTTTAGAAAGACTTCAGTATTTCTTGTTTTTCTGCCTGTTTGTTTGTTCCTATTCTTATTCTCTCAGATTTATAGTAGAGAAATGCAGTTGAAAGGCTGAGTTTGGAAAGTGATATTCACTGTTACAGAGAGCAGCTGTTGTTTTCTTACTAAAAACTTTTGGGCTAAGAGTGTCATTTCTTATAGGTTCCTGAGGCAGGTGGGTATAAAGATGTGACTTTAAGAGTGTGATTTTATACTGGTTGGAGCTGGTGCTGATGTCTGTGGGGAAAGTTATAGTGCCTGTGAGATGGCAGGCAAATAGGAGGAAGATGATGGGGGGGGGGAGGGGAGGGGAAGCCTTTGAAGCTCTTTCTAAGTCAAAAGGGGAATGAAACAGTGTTTCCCCCTGAGTTTCTGTCTTAGTGTCAGTAGAAACAGGCTTACTGAGCAGTAATGCAAGCTGTTGCCTGCACCAGGTGAGTGGAGCCCAGGACCTGGGGGCAAAGTATTTCACAAACATTCTAGTGCTCCACATAGGCAGTCACGAAGGCAGGGACGTTCTTAATGTGGAGTGCTGAGGGCCGGGACCCTGAGAAGCACAAGATATTTTGGTTCTGTCACTCATTCAATCTGAAAACCCCTGGAGACCTAATGGGGGAGTTGAGAGAAGAGTGGTGGGGTGTATGAAGAATTTACCTGTTATTGCAATGACTTAATTTCTGTTGAATCAGCACTTTCCAAGCAAGCATATTCAGTCAGAAGACTTCTCTCTAGACCTTAAAATACAATTGTTGTTAATTTATTTCATAGTAGGTTTCTCATGAGGGTCTTACATCTCAAAATATAGGGGTATAACAGTAAAGTTTTATACCTGCCTATTTGAAAGGAAGATTTAGCTGTTTCTTTAAAAGGAAAAATTAGCGTTGCTGTCTTTTTCAGCCGTGGAAAACATCACTATAAGATTTTCAAGTTGATTGGCAAGTGCTGAGTTTGTTTATGAACACAGTCATCTCAAGTCTATAGATAAAACCTGTTGGCCACAGCTTTGGGAGGTGTGTTTGCATGGTGTCTTGGAAGCAGACAGTAAATAACAACAAACTCTGGATGACTGGTGCCAAGGGATGGGGAGCAGGAATGATAAATAGCCACTTTCTCTTCTTATTTCTTTAGAAATTAGTTCTCAAGACTGTTATGATATTCCACGAACGTTTCCGAGTGACAGATCTAATTCATTGGAGGGCTTCCATAACCACTTTGTAAGTATGATGTGATCTTATGAGAGACAACGGTGACAGCTTGAATGCTTTCTGTTTCTGTGTAAAAAAGCAAGCTGAATGGTGTTTGTGATTTTCAGTTTCGAAATAATGCATTAATCTGAGTAGCTTAGGTTAAAAGATTCGTATGATTCTCAGCTGATTGCGTAACTTATTTTGTTAAAGGAAATATATGTTAATTCTAGAAAAACAGAAGCATGTTGACAGTGGGAAGTGTTTCAAGTGAAGAACTAGATGAAAATTATGTCCCAATGAATCCCAACTCTCCTCCACGACAGCATTCCAGCAGCTTCACTGAACCCATCCAGGAAACAAATTATGTTCCAATGACACCAGGCACGTTTGATTTTCCGTTATTTGGAAAGCAAGTCCCTCCTCCCTCTCACATGGGTTTCAGGTCCAGTCCAAAGACCCCTCCCAGACGGTCAGTGCCTGCTGAAAAATGTGAACCACCGCCAGTGGATCGGAACCTCAAGCCAGACAGAAAAGGTGAGGAAAATATCCAATAGAAGTTGATTTTATCATCTAATAAAATATTACACCTCTTACAACTTCTGGTTAGTGGGAAATAATTTCTTTGAGAAATTCTAACAAAGGAATTTTGGTCCAATTTAGGTATCCATAAGATAAAATTTCTTGGATGTTTCTTAATGATGATAATACATCACAGTAACTGCCAAATAGCAACTTGGGTTTGGATTTCAATTCAAAATTTACATAGAATTGCTAACACTCAAGTATGAGTTCTAGTCCTTACACAGAGAGGACCACTGGCTAACTTGTAATGGAGATAGCACACGAGGAACTACATAGAATACTAATTCATAGATATAACGGCTCTTGGTACAGGATCAGTACATGGTTCCATTGTATGATGTAGAAATTAAGAATAACTTTTGCTTTTGATCAACATTGTTAGCAATTAATAATAAGTAATAAAGAGGATGACTGGTATATTTTGCTACTTTTTACTCAAGGTATGCAGGATTTTTTTATTCAAGGTATGCAGTGGTCACAGAATAATTCTTACAAATGCGTTTAAGCGTAGGAATAATATTAGCTTCAAAAAAAGTGTTTGCTCATGAGTACATAATGTTGTCTTCACTTCAACCTGTAAAAACAAGGCAAATCACTTGATGTTGAGGTTGCCCAATGTTTGAGATGTAGCAGCCACATGGGGCAGTCACAGAAAGATGTTGAATGTGCGCTGTGTGGTTACCATAGATATTCTTTCCTTGAGATCCAAATGAGAGGAGGAAAGTTTAAATTCAAACCTGCTTTTAAGGTATATTTGTTCTATCACGTGAGCTGGGTACCATGCTGTTTGTGTAAACTGCAGTAAGTAAAAACATGAGCCTAGATTTTGAATTTCCTTGCTTTTATAGGCTGCAATAGATGAACAGTCATGAAGTAAAATGAGAACTGGTTCTATGTGAAAGTATTTTAAATGACTGAACGTGTGAGAGAAAACTTCTGGGTTTTGAAGCTGCGATAATGACTACAAAATTGAGGGGGGAGTGCACAAATTTTAGAGGGCTTCTCCAAAACTATTCTGAAAACAAGAGTGCATCTCTTAAATCTGGTGCGCTGTGTTTACTTGGCCTTTAGGTGACTGACAGGCTTAAGAAATAGATATTCTGATGTCTCCATATGAGAGTACTTACTGCGAATCACTAGTAAATAGCTTAGACTTCCCAGTCAATATGAAATATTTTATGAGGATATCAGAAATATCTTTCTTGTGGAACTGGGAACTATACAAATTGTCAGTGTCTGCAGAACTTTGTAGCTTCTATTTTCAGAATTACACTGTTGAGAAGAGTTCTTAAGTTGAGAGTGGCTGACTTCATTTTGGGTGAAAAAATCAATGTTTTGATCAGATGATCCAAAATATTAACTAACTAAAACTTTAAATTACTGTATTTTTCCTTGTAAGTGAAGACAGCCTTATGTATAATTAAGTGAAGCAGATGATATCATTATGATACAGATGATCTCAGTGTAAAACAAGGTGCCACGTCTCATTCTGACTGTGTTCAGAAAGCGAAACATGGCCTTTTTCAGAACCATGGCTCTCTGCTTGTGTCTGACTGTTACTGTGTTAGCAGACAGTAGTTCTGTTTAGTTTTTCAAGAAATACTGGACAGTAACAGGACAAAACCCAATGCCGGAAAGTATTCTGAAAATAAATACTGAATGGCTTCGAAGCATTTTTTCTGACTTGCAGGTTTGTGTATTCTACTGATGAAATGCTTTGCTTTTAAAACAACTAAGTTTTCATGTTGAAAAGCTTCTTGTTTTGCTGTTGGTGATGCAAAGCAGTCACATAGATGGCTACTGAGGCAGCGCTGCTAATTTTGCATCTCTCTTCTTGAAACTGAGTGTTTCACCTCCTGAAAGTGCTGTGTGAGGATTATGCTTTGCTCCTGCACCCAAATGCTTTACAGCTGAGAAGCCCTAACTAATAACAGAGAACAGTTTTTTTAGGTTAGGAGGCTAACACATCTTCTAATGAGTGTAGAGGTGCCCAGCGTAGCTCCTACTGACTGACTGTACTAATTGGGGGGGGGGAACAAATAAATGCTGTATAAAGATCTTGAGCTATCAAGAATGGTAATGGTTCTGATTTATTAGTGAGGATTTTATCTTAGTAAAACACATACACAGGCATACTCAAATTCTCACAATTGTATTACTGTAAGTTTTCCAGTGTTGTAAAGAGCTTCTGGGCGTACGAGGGCCATATCGTATTCTGTCAGAAGAATCAGTTGTATCTTTTTATCATTTGCAGATATGCTGCAAAAATACTGTTTTGTGCTGCCAGCAATCAGGGTTTTTTTGTAGATCTGTTTGCTGTTGAGAAGTACAGTTATCACCTTTATCTTAAACATTAGCTCTGGCTCAGTAATGTTTCTGTGTGGATCAGAGAAGTTTGTCAAATGTAATTGTGGCTCTGAATGTAGAACAGAAATAGCGCAGAGAAACTATCACATAAAGAAGGAATGCACTGTTTTTTGAAGTCACATGTATGTGCTTATGTATCTTCTCTATTTTTGGTTCATTAAAAGACCTTGGAATTTTACAGGCAGTGTAGTTTGTCAGTAGTAGCAAATGGATGCAAGAATGGCAGTCTGTTCTGTCATACATAGCCTGCTCTCCCCTCCAGTGTTTCTGTTTTGTGAACCTGAGACAAAATAAATGCTTGATTACTTCAGGTTCTGTGGTCTTTGGAGAATAACATAACTGGGCAACAAAGATCTGTCCATCTGTCAGCAGATGACATAATTATGTCAGCAGCACTGACTATAGCATGCATGACTTCACTGCTCTGATGTAAGCGCTTGAAGTTCTGGGTAACTTATCCAACTGTTAAAACTCTCCCCTGTCCCAGTTGTGATTGAGGAGTGAGTTATGAAAATCAGTAATATCGATAACTAAACGTGGGTAATACGTATGTGTAAAAGTCACTACATTATGTGCATGCTCTGTGTGTGGACACTTGCTCACCCCTGCTTTGCCAGATGTTCTTCAGTAGGAATAGGCTGGGCAAGAGGCCATGGTGAGGTGTGAGATGCCCTGCGTCGTTTTGATCTGGTTTCCAGAAGACCTTTGTTTTTGGAGCATGGGGTAAAAAGCCACAACAACAAAATCAAAACACAGGAACTTGAGATTGCATTTTCATGTAGTTTCACTTCTCTGGATTACCACTGCTTCTATATGTAAGCAGGGAGAGTTTCCAGTACTTTTCTGCAAGTCTTAAGAAGTAATTTCAAAACATTATGTTGGCTTCCTGCCCCATAGCTTGAATCAAAGCACTTTGCTCTTTCTGTAGAGAAGTACACCAAAAGGTAAGTGATATATTACTTGAAACAAAATGGAGAGTATTTGGCCAGATGTTTTTCCACAGTCACCTGTAACTGAATGACAAAAATTATATTAAAAAAAAAAAGTGGGTTTTCTTGGAGTGCTGTTTTTTTAATTATAATTTATTTCATATAAAGTCTGCATTATATTTCTGCTTTTTGGCTCTTTGGCTTGCCGTGGTTGCATGCAATCCTGATGCTAAGTTCAAAGCAGTGCTGCTAGCAAAAGGCTTTATCCGGAAGACGCATTACATCCATCCCTGCAGTTAAATCATTTTGCCTGAGTTGTTAAAAGTTTGTGATGGGTTCTGTGACAGAGTGGTTCTGTGGCAATTTTTTTTTGGAGCAATCATGCTCCTTCTTCAAAGTGCCACTTATCAAAGAAGGGCCAGTAGAGTAAAAAGTACATAAATGCAGTGAGGTGAAGACTCCCTAGACAGGGTGCAAAGAACAGACAGGTTCTCTTCTGTTGCACTATGTGCTTTCCTAGGGCTCTTCAAAATGTCTGATATGAGGCAGTGCCATCGCTGCTCCACTGGGAGCAAGTCTGTATAGTGAAAGATACTGAACAGGCACATCTCAAGTGGCTGTGCTGGCAGTTCATGAGAAAGTTTTAAGACCTGATAGTGATCTGAGAGTTAAGACAATCTTAATCTTTGATACAAATACGATGTTAAGTACTAGATCAAGGAAAGCCCATGTTTGAAAATGAAAAGGGTAGAGGGTTGTTCAATAGTGCTTTGTAGGTCAGGACAGGGCTGAGCGGCATGTGATTGAGGTGGAGTGTCCATGGATCTCTGTGCATGTTAATGACACCCCCAAAGTGTTTAATTACAGGGGTAAGAGATAGTGTTTGTCCTCTTAAAGCAAAATTTTAGGATCAAACTACTAGGTATGATCTTTGTTTTGAAAAATATTTCTTTAGTAAAGAGCTATGGAGGAATCCTTCGGGATATGTAATACCTAGTATATGTGCTGCATCTCTTCATCTATAAAGTTCAGAGTTCTTAAGATTGCATGTGTTTTCAGTCTTGACGGACAAAATGTAGTTTTTCAATATCTGTATTTAAAAAGTTGATGGAATTAATGGTAGTGGAACTTAGTTCCTTAAAGTCTTGATCTGGTGCTTTACTTACTGTAACTTGGCAGCTTTCATTTGCTGAAGCACATCTTTGTGCCAAAGTGATTTTTTTTTTTGAGGTTCAAGAGAGGAAAATATGAACTGTGAGCATGTGACTGAATTTAACAAGCTACGATTGCCATGGAATGAAAATCAGAAGTTAAATTTCATTTAAATTGAGTGCAATGCTGTTATTTTTGTAATGCTGTTGATCCAACGTTCTTATAAAAACACTTTACAGGAGAGTTCAGGTTAATGCAGATGTCATTTCAGGGTCATGGGGAGTTGTGATGGAGTAATGTATTCAGGATCACTAAACAGAATGCTGACAGACAGTTGAGAACTTAAAATCCCCGTTCCTTGGATTTTTGATGACAGTTATATTTGTCTGAATGTTGCTGGAGTTTAATTACGTTCCAGATTATTTCTAACAAGATTTTCAGTCCTAGTCTTGGGTTGAATTTCACAGCGTGTTTTGCTGATAAGAATAGCAAACAAGAATAACAAATAGATAGTATAGTGACTCTTCACCTTTTTTTTTTCTTTTCCCTCAAGAAGTTTCTCTCTCAATAGAAATAAATCATCAGAATTTTGTGTAGAGATGCTTTCTGCAACTTCAGTCCATACAACTATCTTGAAAAGAAACTGCTGCTTGGTATTGGTAATTTTAAGCTGAGAAAGAAGAAAACTAGGATGTAGAGAGTGATGCATGCATTTCTCTTTGTGTAAATGAAGTACCTTATTGCACCTCATACGTGTGATTGTTTTAAAAATGTTGCTTCTGCCCATAGTGGTTGTGGAGGCTCTTTCTCCGGAGATGCTCAAAACCTGCCTAGATGCTTTCCTTTACAACTTCCTTTAGGGAGCTTCCTTTATCAGGAAGCTGGACTTACGTGATCTTCAGAGTTCTGTCCTGTCCAACCCTTACACTTCTGTGATTTTTCTCTGGTTATTTTTCATACAAATCTTTATCATTTATGATGTTACATGACAAAATTTATGGTCAAACCAGACAAATGTATTTTTCATAAGAATGTGACTTTATCTTTTCCTTTTCCTTGACTACTTTGAGCATCTCTCAACCAGATTAACCTCACAGAAAACTTTTTTTTTTTTCAAAAAAACCCCTTATGCTTAAAAATGCAAGTCCACTTTGAAGATTGAATCCTGCACAGAACTTCCACGTGTGTCAGGAAGCATCTGCTATGTTTGCTATGTTCTGGCCACCATAGGGACCCACTGTGATGCTTCTGGATGACAATCATAATTACCCATTGTTGTAGTTCAGTATAGTTCTTTCAAAATCCCAAGCTGAATCCTTGCTTCTTAAGGAAATTAAGAACTTCAGTTAATCGTGAAGTTTAGTTATAAATAGCCAAGCGATCAGTTGCCTTGTTTTAATATTGTGTATGGGTGTCTGAATTGGACAATGTGAACATATTCCTTTTCCTAATATAGCAGAAGCACCACATCAACAACCCAAAATAAAATCGCAAAAACAGTTAAAGTATTTGTAACAAGAGGGGCTAAGATTTCTTTAAAAATTAAGGGAAAAACTAGGGGAAAAAGGGGACAGTCAGAAGTTGGCAACGCTGCTGCGTTCTTTGCTATCGTGATTGTTGTATATTCTTAAAAGGTCACTCACTCAGACTTCAGAGCAAGTAGTCATCGAAGAATTGTGAATGACAGTTTTAAGCAACAAGAACTAAACTGAACATCTGGTAAGAAACTAGTCTTCATGTTCACTTTTCAGAGCTGAAGTACTCTTCATTTCAAGAAATCTAAGCGTTTAATTTCTCTTGAAATGAACTTAGCATTCATTCTATTTAAGAATTTAAAAGGAAAGATTTTTGAGGATGTTTTGGTGCTTCCGAAGAGTTCCTAAAGCAGGATAAATACAAATTTACTTTTTTAATTATTTTTTTTCCTCATCCCCAGGCTCCAAAGCCTTCAGGTTAGCTAGATGTTATGCTTTTACAGTAGCAGTACTAAATTACTTCTACAAGGCTAGCTTATGGTTACAAGCCTAAAATGAAATTTGTGTAGTGCCTTGCTATGGTCCACCAGTCCTCAACTTGCAACCGTGATTGGTCTTGCAAAGCCTTGAAACAATAAATAATTCCAAGTAAAAAAAATGTTGAATGAATACTTCATAGTTGTAGATGAAGCTGATTTACTAAATCAGATGGTTTTAAAGATTTAAACAATAGTTCTCTAAGGACAAACTGCAGGAATTACTCTGATATTAGTTGTAGAGATGCTGATGTAGAATTTCAGAGACCCTGGGGAGAGCAGGAACAGAACATTGGTGGTAACCAATTTTTTTCTTCCCTTGGTACACTTTTTGTCTTATTCCTTGTGTTTTCATGCTTGTACATGCAAGCATAGTTTATTTGATATACATCTTGCCATGCTATTCCAGTTCCTCAGCTTTCATTAAAAAGAAAAAATGAAAGCAATCTCAAGTAGTACCTCTTGGACTTCATGAATAATAGTGCTGCTTTAAGCTACTAGTCAATACAAACATCAGAACACTGTACTTTGGTCTTAAAGCACTATGTTTGGTATCGAAGGCTTTTAGTTTGTCATGCAGTAGGGGATTTTTAAATATAAACATGGAGAATTACTTGCAAATTAGAGCAGTCAAATAGTATTTGGATGATTAATAGCTTTGGTATTCTCAAAGTAGTTTTTCTGACATTTGCCAAACATTTTATGAATACCAGTGAACCGTAGCTGTCAGATGCAGTTTGACTTCATAATCCCATTTCGTTTTTTACAATTCATTCTTAATTTTGGGAGTATTCAAAGTACCAGTGCTCTGAGATGAACTATTTGGAGAAGACAGAGGTGTCTAAGAAAATTGGAGAGTGTCTCTTCAGATGACTGCCTTGTAAATTCATAATATTGAAAGCATAAGCTGATTTCACTTGATTTTTACTGTTATGAGAAGACTAATTGTCATCATCCATGTGGTACCACTGACCAGATCTGAGTACCATATTGTCATTCCTGTTTATTATTGGGTGCTAGTATGGAAATGAATGTTATGCAACTAAATACATGTTTCTAATTAGAAGTACTTTGGCAGGAAACAGTCTTTTTAAAAACAATTAGGGAGAAAAAAAAAAAAAGCAAATTCAGGATATCTGTAGAGCTCTGTGTTGAAGACCATGTATTCAGGAATCTGAGTTCACTCGGGTGAGGAAGGGGAAGCGAAGGAAAGGGGGAGGTTATTCTGCAGAACTGAAAGTCAAATAATAAACCCCGTGGGACTAAGACTGAGCTTCAGTCTTGACCTTTTTTTTTATTATTATTATTTTTTTTTTAAGGAAAAAACCCACAATGATTTAGTGTACTGGTATTCTTGGACCTCTGCAAATTTGGACCTCTACAAATTTCAGCAGCTTTTGAATACTTAGACAAAGATGCATATTTTTCTAATGGGAACTGAAAACTGTTATTAGTTATGCCTTTCTAAAAGTACTTTTTTTGATGCAAGACGCTAATATGGCTGTTTTTCCCTCTTGCTCTCCCTCTTCTAGTCCAAGTAAAGCACTGCTCTAGCATTCCTTCGTCTGATCTCCTTGTCTCATGAGGATTAGAGTCCTGTTGGCCAGGAAACAGCATTAACAGCTCACACATTTCTGAAATTTTATGTCACGTTAGTAAATTTACTTTAAAAAATTAAGTCCTAAATAGCTGGTGCTTAAGGAGTCTTTTGGCTTCTTTTATGAGGATATTTGCAATTTCCTGATGTAAAATCCATTGCCAGCAAACAACTAGTCAAAAAGCGTTTTTAAGAGAAGTCTTGTTAATAGTAGCACTTCAAGGTTATAATCTTAAAGCAAAATGAGACTCTTCAATGATTGCCTTATGTCCTTAAAACAAGAAATGTTAGGGCCTAACTACTCTGATGCAGGAATTTGCTGTAGTGGTACACCTTCCCACTGTCTGCCCCCAACATCATAAGTCACATGTTTTATAGAAAACAAGAAGAGAATGCATCAGCCAATTAATAATTCATTATTATTTTTTAAAATTTAAACCGTTATTGGAAACAAAGTCAAACAAGTGAAACGGATTCTTCTCCTGATGAATTCTTAGACAAAGACAGCATTGATGTATGCTGAAACGCCAGGAGCAGAATTCATGCTGTCTGAGTGCACTCTAATGCTGGATTTATAATCGCCTGTTCAACTGGGCAGTTTTTGCAAGCAGCCATTTCTCACAGAACTAGGCTTCTTTAGATCTGTTTCATCTCAGAGTGCCCTTGCACAGTGTTGTATCACCATGTAGAAACTGAGGGTTTTTTTCTAGCTGTAGCATTTTGCATTTCACAAGTGCTGATTTCACTGAACAACAAAGGCATTTTAATTTTCACTTCTTCTTTGATTGGTTTCACCAGCTATAATGTATTTATTCTGTTGCTTTTTTTTTCTGGTGGGATTTTAGTTGTGTCGTTTCCTTTTTAGTTTAAAAATAAACAAACTGTATGTAAACCCAGGCTTACCTTTCCCACAATAGTTTTGTAAATAAGATGTTGTCATGTGTTGAGTGCCTGAATATTAGCAGAGGTCACCTTGGGTCTGTGGGCCTAAATTGTTGGAAGCACATTCTGTAGTGTCCCTGGAGCTGGAATGCCAAGTGGAGCCAGGTGCTCTCCACAGAAAGGTCATGTGTTTTCTCCTGTAGAAAGCTGACTAGAAGAGTGGCCGTATGATGCTTTTTGGAGATCATTTCTGAGAGTAAATGGTGGAGAACAGTCTGTTGTACAGGTATGCTGCATTTTCTGTGTACTGCATTCAGCTCTTTACTCTGAGGGCTTTCCTAGAAGCTCTGAGGAGCAAAGCAGAGAGGTTACTCTGGCTCGGCACTGGGACGTTCAGTTGTGAGTCTTGAGTTTTTTAAATTCTATCAACTTGTATTTTTTGTTCAAGGATGCGACTAAGATAGTGGAGGAACTGCCAATTTTTGGACAAGGAATGACAGTTTTAAAACTTCTAACACATTTATTTAAAATGTTTTTTTGGGAGAGGAGTGAAGAGTATTATCAAAGGATTTCTGTGGTGTTTTATTTTTCTTTAATGAACAAAAACAGGATGGAAGAATTCTGTGGTACAGACCAAAACAAGAAACATCAGTTTCATGATTGTGGTTTCTCCACTGTTCCTTTTCCTTCGCTTGGTGTCAGGTCTTTCTGTTGCAGTATGAGCTCCTCAGAAGAGATTAGGCTTTTTGGTTTTGTAGGGGGAGGCGATGGGGAAAATGCACAAATATTTTAATACCCTGTGGCAAACTGAGGTCATTCCATTATCCCTATAACAGCAAGCTGATTTGCCCCTGAATTTATTTTAGATGGAACAGTTTTTCAGCAGGAATAGGTAAAAATTCCATGCATCTATTTTATGTGGAACATCTTGTATATTCTTGTCTGATGCTTAAGAGAAATGTTACAGGGATCTGTACTTACTTATATAGCACTTCAGAAAGTCTCAGAACAGTTTCTGAGTGCAAACTTAAGTATGAAGCAGGCCATTACATAATCTCTGTATTTTACAAATGGGGGTGATCATATAGTTCAGGGAGGTTGGCTGCGCAAGACCACATTGAACCATTAATAAAGGCAAAAATAATGAGTTGTGGCCCCAGATTCCTAAGTTTGTACTTACCTCTCAATATGATTGGTTTCAGTCACTTCAGCCTACGTGTGGCTGCAAGAGGAGAGAGGTTTTAAAGTACACACTGGTTAAATTATTCCGTTACCCTGCTACCTCTGCTTGATTTTTCACTGTACCGCTGACATGTTAGTACATTATTGGCATTTTAAATAGAGTTGTATCAGCTTGAATTTCTTCTAAATCAGATTATGAAACTGGAATGGAGAGTTAATATGATTAGGTGATGATATTCAGCATCAACGTGTTGTTAGGAGAAAATATTTGAATTTTAACTTCTAAATCTGTTCAGTTGATTTGGAGACCGTTTTTCTATAGGCACACGTTTATCATAGTTGTAGGTCAGGTACTCAAGAATATCGAATCATCTCAGTATAAACTTGGCCACCATGCTGGGTCATGCTTTTGACTTATCTCTAGCCAACAGCATACTTGAAGGAGTTACTGTGGGTACCACTTGTAATACAGGTCTTTGGTCAGCATTTGCCCAGGCGCTCTGTCTTTTTCTCAGCACTTCTAGCCACTTAAGGCAGCATCTGTTCTTGAAGTGAAAAAATAATTGTGTGAAAGTCTGTTCTTCTTTTTCTTTTTTTCTTTTTTAAAAAGTTGCTATGCAACAATATTAGTAAATAAATACATTGTTTTACCTGCGTGGTCTCTCAGAGGCAGTGTGTAAATGTTTAGATGTAGTACAAAACCTTTCTGTTTACTTTTCTTATTATTTGATTATTCCTAATGCTTAGTGATAACAGTAATGGGGCTCTTCACATGCAAAACCCTTCAGGTTGAGATTTGCAAAGTCCCGCTGTCCTTGCCAAATTTACTTTTTCACAAAGCATTCTTGCTCACTGCTGGTAGTGCAAGCCCACATTTGACTCTGTGCCAGTCCTTTCCCATATTTTTTGCTGTAGGGCAACTTTTGAATATAAACAGTCTTAAACTTACTTGATTTATTGTAAAGATTTACCTTTCTCATATGGCTTCTTGGTGTACCGCCTGAAGACGCTCGCCTTCCCGAGTATCAAACATTTTGTCGTGTGACTGACTCAAAAGGTTGGAGTTGCATCATGTTGTATTGATCATATTTAAAATACACAGCATGACTGGAACTGCTTGCAGGGTTTTTAATCGGCAAACAACTTCCTTACTGAAAGGGAGGAGAGTATATTACTGCCCATGAGGAAGCTATTCAATCTAAAACGTTTTCTTATTTTGTACTCTGTTTTGTTACTAGAGTGGTTTAAAATATGGCATTGTGTGTTAGCACAGCATATTAGAATATGATTAGTGCATCTACTGCACTTGCAGATGGCCAGGAACAATTAAAAAAACATACATTTTATTTACTTCACTTTCTGATAAGGCCATTTGCACTGAAGGTGGGGTTGTGCAGTGGTGGAGAGCAGAGTGCAGACTGGGAGCTTGGAGAGAAGGTCACCCAGTTTCTGCAGTCAGGGAGGTGATTTTTGGTGCAGGTTGATACGGAGCTCTGGGGACTTCTCAGGTGAAGGCAGTGTGTGGTGAATAGGATGCTTCCCAATACTGCGGTGATATCACTGAAAAGGATTTAATTTATTTGAAAGTAGCTTAACTCACATCCGAAAGGTAACTGTTCTCCTATTGTGCTAGATAATTCCTTAAATACATTTCTGGTGTTTTTTATGTAATACAGCTTGAAAGCAACTGATGATCAGTTGCAGAATTTGTTGATACACCTTTTGGCTTTTTTGTACAGCTTTTATGCCTGCCTCTAGCAAATTACTTGCATGCAGTATTTTATTTGTTTCAAGTTTGGTGCTTAAGGCTTTAGTGTGAAACCTAGCTATAGGCTGTAAAACTCTTCCTTTGGCAGCTTGCTTATGCTTGTGGTGGTAACCTTTCTGCAGGGGATTGTGCTGTTTATTTGCAAAATTCCGTTTTCCAATTTTAAAAAGAATATTTTATTAAGAGAGTCTTCTTTTTACCAATTAGGTCAAAGTCCTAAAATTTTAAGACCTAAACCACATGGTTTAGAGCGAACTGATTCACAAACCATAGGTGACTTTACTACAAGAAGAAAGGGTATGTACTTTAGCACTGTATGTATATGGAGCTTTATAAAAATAAAACAAAAAATAAAGGAACTGCTATTTTATAACTCTTCTGTAGTCTTTTACTTCTATTATAATCTAAGATCATGGATGCATATACCTTACTGAGCAAAAGGCATCCTGTATAGGAAAGTAAAAACTTTCTGTTGTAAAGAGTGCATGAATGCATTATTTTGTCATTAACATAGGTACTAAATTTCTTAAATTTCAGTTATTCATATTCTGGGTTTACTTTTTTATTTCTTTAGAAACATGTATTACTCACCTGTAAGTTGCTTGAAATATCTTTCATTAGGAAATGATTGTGCATTCACAGTTTACTTGGTTTTCCTGCTGTTGGATGAAGATATTTCAGTCCTCATCCAAGACAAAAAACTGTTCCCATGACCATACATTAATACAGTGATTTATGTATGAAACTATATGAATATTGCAATTAGTCTGGGCATTATTTAGGCTGCTGAGGTGGCTCTTCATATGGTCACATGTAGTAGAGCAAATTATAGGTAATGTTAAAAATCTCACAGAAGTTTTACTGAATGGTACCTTTGGTTATTAAAGCCCATTGCAACTGGGTGAGACGTTCCTTCTATTCTCTGAAGGCTTTGGACAAGGTCCTTACTCTTTCTGCTGGAGTGGTACCTTGTCCACTGATTATACCTGCCATTTAGCTTTTGGCCTCCACAGAGGGCTGTGGCCAAATTGATAATTATTGTTGCTCAGTCTTCAGTATCATCTCGCCTATGTAAAGTTCAGTTCTGCCACCCTGTCTCCTGTGATACCTGGCACCTTGACATAGGTGTGTTGTTGGTCCTCTTCAGAGGCTGTGGTGATAGCTTTATATAAGCAAGTGAGTTGAAGTGGTGGAGTTACTGGATCAGGCTTGATGTGCTTTGAGTAATTACGATTTTCTAATTAAAGGAGAAAATGTTAGGGATGCTAAAGACTGATACTTAACCAGAAAATGTGAATCATGCGTCCTTATGTTTGGTATGTAAGATAGCTGACTCCACAATGAACTCTGTCTGAAGAGAGAGCATAACGAAAGTGTCATGAGTGCAGTTCCGTTTGTTCCTTGTAAGATGACCACACTGATTAAGCAACTGATTTCTGTCAGTTCCTCATGTGGTCTCTTAAGACAGCTTTTACTCTGCATGCCTGACATTTGATCTTGGTGAAGCTGTTAACATGCCGCAAACAGATAATTTGAGGGGTGGGTGGGGCTGTATGTTACTGAAATGACATTGCATTTTCATAGAACACTTCTAGGAAGGTTGAAGTTCAGATTCGAACTATGACAATAGTTTGACTGTGTAATTTTATTCTCTGTAAAGTCTCATGATCTTCCTTTAATAAATATATACTTAGGAAGGATGAATCATAGATGTTGGAGAGAGGGATGATTTTTCTCACTAATACTCAACTTGTGGTTCTGTTCTGAAAATGGAACTTAAAAATGGCACCTCTTCTGGCATGTTAGCTGTCACTGGTGGCACCAGTGTGCTGCTGCTCTGCTCTCCAGTTGATGAGCTCTGAAGCAAGCCAAGCACCTTTTGGCGCTGCAACTAGCTATTG
Source organism: Bambusicola thoracicus (assembly GCA_002909625.1). Taxonomy (NCBI): domain Eukaryota; kingdom Metazoa; phylum Chordata; class Aves; order Galliformes; family Phasianidae; genus Bambusicola; species Bambusicola thoracicus. The sequence continues at coordinate 15,781 of PPHD01000175.1, read as the reverse complement.
GCTCATCTCTCCATTTTGCAAACTTAATCGTAGTTGAAGATTTTGCTCATACTTTGAGCTGTGAAACCTAATCCGTAAGGAGACGTGTGCAGTGAGGGCAGAGTTTGCATAATAATAATTGTCCATAAGCCAATAAAAGCATACAGAGTTGGCTATGCTTGCATTTTAGGCTGAAACTGTCAGTCATCCCTATCTGTGCTTATCAGTTCAGAGAGTCGTCGTGCCACAGAACTCGATGCCATTTTCAGTCTCTTTTCGAAATAGAATTACTATGTACCTGTCTCTCTTGCAAAATTCTTCAATTGTGTCTATGTAAAATACTCTTGCTTTTCTGTAACTGGAAAGCGTAAAACATAAGTTAATATATCATAGCTTCATGAGAATGGAAGTGTCTCTTCTTAACTAGTGCTTACTGTTTAATAAACAGTATTTCTTTTTGGCATTAAAAATTTGAAAAGCTATTAAATTTAAGTTTGCTCAAGAACATTCTGTGCTTGTGTTCTTATATAGCAAAACCAGCTCCACTGGAAATAAAACCTCTGCCTGAATGGGAAGAATTACAAGCCCCAGTTAGATCTCCTATCACCAGAAGCTTTGCACGAGAGTAAGTTTCCTATCTTTTCTTCATTTGGATTGTTTTTTGTTGTCTATAGCATTAATAATACATATTATAATACATCTGTGTTGTATTTTCAGCCTGTGTAATACAGATTGGAGTTTCCTTTGGAACTATGTTTATGCATATGCATGCATTAAGACGAAAATATGTCAATATTAATTCTTATTTTGTAATAATGTATGTAAAGGACTGTATAACCAAACAACGAGACACTCTAGTAATCTTGAATGAAGATTTCAGCTCTAACATGCTTATTTTTGTTGTTTACCAGGAAGTTTAAGATATTCAAGATGTATTGTTTGTAAAATAATTCCTGGTAATTAGCTCCTCCAGGTTCCCCATGTCTCCCAGACCGGATTCAGTTCATAGCACAACTTCCAGCAGTGACTCGCACGACAGTGAAGAGAATTATGTATCCATGAATCCAAATCAGTCCACTGAAGACCCAGTATGTAAAACCTACATCTTAACTACTCTCTTCCTGTGCAGTCCTTACTTTTAAATCATGCGAACACAAATCCTTCCACTCAACATCACCTTCATTTGTACTTCTAGATCAAAATTAAAAAAAAAAAAAAAAAAAAAAAAAAAAAAAATTACCCCTCTACTGCAGTTGAGATTTTGATAAGATTTCACTGAGGAAGATATGAGCATAATCATATATAGAGACTGTGGTTAGCATACGTTTAGACTCTGCAAAATAGATCAGCAGATGACTTTACTTTTTTCTGTAGAAACTGTCTTGTCTTCAGTAGATAGTTCTAGACCATGCAGCAGTTCAGCATCAGGACATCAAGGGAAATGAGCTATCATAGGTCCTCTGAGACAGGCTTAAAACCTTTATTAAAAGGACTTTTGAGAAATGTGGAAGGTCTGGGGCAGGGGGAGGGGAAGTTTGATACGTTGCTTATTTTTCCCCTTTGGGGGAGAACTTTTTTGGATGGTGATGTCTCAAATATTTGGCATTCATTGGAGAGCTAGGTAAGAGAAGTTACTGATATGCTGTGGTTTTTTCTTTTAGTTTTCTTCGGGAGAGAGTACAAGAAAAGTTAAAATTTTAAAGTGAAGGGATAGCAGTAAACCTAGGCCTAAAATGAAGCATGATCCATAATACCCTTGAAGCACTGGGGGAAAACCTGCACCTTTACCTCAGTTTTTGGGTCAGAATAGTTTCAGTGTGATTACCATGTTTTTACTGCATGGATTTCTTATTAGGGAATATGTTTTTCATCTTTAAAGCCATATCAAGGAGTGGTTTCCAAACCTTCTTTGAGGCAGAACCTGCTTACTTCTGTTTTTGTTCTTTTTGTTACTCTGCTGCCTTATATGGCATGTGCTATCCCATTTCACTTAACCCTTGTCTCTTTGCAGTGCTGCTTGCTACCCTATTCCCTGCTGTCCCAGATACCCTCCCTGGTCTCCTCCAGTCTCCTTCCCCTTGTGCTCTGTAGCTGCCTATGGATACCGCCTTTTAGGGCCCCCAGAGTGAGCCCCTCCTGCTGATTTCTCTGGCACTTGTGACTCAGTGCAAGCTCACGAGCCTGCAGAAAGTCCTGGCTCGTGCTTTGCTCAATGTCTATCTGACCTGTCAGCAGCACAGGCATGCTTCCTAGGTGAAGTGTGCTTCAGCAGTGAGGAGCCAGTGATGTAAAAACTTAGCTCCTCATAGAGTACTGTGCAAGAGGCACTGGTAAGTAATCAGTAACGTCCCCTTATACAGATGCAAGATATGTCCTGTTTTGCAAAGGTTTGGAATCACCTCTACCCACAGTAAGATTGCAGCATTGCAATTAGAAATGGGGATTTCTGCTGATTCTAGTGTTTTTAGTATTGCAGCTATGACAGCCTGTCTGTTTGCTTGCACCATTCATTTTCCAAGGTTGTTCTACAGATTTTCTTTCATTTTCAATTAAGTGTGTTTTCAGTTTGGTTTCTTACACCTGTGTTCTACCTGTTTAGTTTGTTTGAGATAAAAAAGATGTTTAATGAATGAGAGCTTTTCTTTCTTTTAATTTGTACTGGAAACCTTAACACAGATGCTGCTTTTTGTGTTAAATATGCAGAAATATATTTAGAGAATTTGGGCAACAAAAACTTTGCCTTTTGTTTGTTTGTCATTGATACCACTTAGTATGTTGGATGATACAGACATAATGTATAACAGCATGAATTTTAAAAGCCCGGCCTGTTAAGCTCTAACCAATAAAATATTTTATTTCCTAGAGAATCTGAATGTTTCCAGGTATCCCAAGGCCTTTGTTTTAAAATATGCATAGAATTTTCAGAATTTCTTTTTGCTTCAGCTATATCTTAGTGAGAACTCCATACTTTTAAAATCCTTTTCTGTCATCAGCTTTGAATCATCTGATTTGGACACGTTGCACTTCTGTTTTATTTAATAAAATCAGCAATGTTCTGCTCTCTCTTTCAAGTTGCTGTCAGCCTTACCCTTCTGTCTTTCCTTCTGCCTTCCTCTTCATTTTTTGCTGACTGCTGCCCTCTGTCTTCCTTTTTTTCTTTATCTTTTAGAGAAGAGTCCTTCTATTGTACTGTTCCTATAACACCTGTTAAGAGGGAGGGATCAGGCTGGGAGAGGACAGAGGAGGTGAGGTTGTAAAAGTCTGGGCTGATTGAAATTTAGGTATATGCAATACAACTTCAGTTTAGGCAGTCCTGCACAAATTATCCAGAGTGATAATCTTCTAGTTTCATTAACTTGAATAATACCTTTTGGTTTTAAGCTTAATTACAATAGCTTTGAGTGAAATTGAAAAGTCTTCTTTGAGGCTTTGCTACTACTGAAAGGCTGAAATTCTTCTAAGATATGTATTATAGCAATTTAATTTTTTTTTTAAGTTGTAATTAAGAAATGTTAAACTTGAGATGTGAAACACCAAAACAACTCCGTTATTCCCTCATGATATGAGAAGGGTATTAGGTGGAAGGTACAGATTGATTTGATGACAATCTTAACTTTGGGGGGGTGGTTTTTGGTTTCCTTCCGTCCACTCCCTTTGGCTTTTGATTTTGTCCCAAGCTCAATATTGTTTCATTTCTGTATAATTCGACTATATCTACTTGTTGCGTAACGTCAACAAAACTTGCATGGTTTAACTGGTTGTAAAAACTCAGTTCTTTAACCTTAGATGTTTTGACAATTTATAATAAGCATATTTGATAATTTGAATTGTTAGCATGTACGTTTGTAGCTGAAGTTCTATATGTTACAATTTCAGAATTTGTTCGGCAGCAACAGTCTTGATGGAGGAAGCAGCCCCATGGTAAAACCTAAAGGAGATAAGCAAGTAGAATATTTAGATCTGGACCTAGATTCAGGAAAATCTACCCCACCTCGTAAGGTAAGCGAGTCCTGACTTTTTGAATGACTGGCACAAACAGCTTGGAATTTCTTTACAAGTAGCAGCTGGGAAAGGGCCTCCAGCAAGATCACCCCGTTTAGTTTGTCCAAAGGTCAATCAGAGGGGTCCGTCAGACTTCAGAGAAACCTGTGCTTGTTCTGTATCTGTCTGGGATATGTACTTAATTTTCTAATAAATAAATTATTAGTTTAACTTGTTTTTTCATTCTTTCTTGCCTTTATCCAGAAAAAGAGCAGTGGTTCAGGCAGCAGTGTGGCAGATGAAAGAGTTGATTATGTTGTAGTTGACCAGCAGAAAACACTTGCACTGAAGAGCACACGAGAGGCATGGACTGATGGGCGACAGTCTACAGAATCAGAAACACCCACAAAAAGTGTGAAGTGAAAACACTGCTTATTCTTCAGAGAACAGAAAAGAGTGAATTTTGAAGATTTAAAGAACCATAATGGCACTGTTGCTTGACTGTACGGTATTCACTGATTCGTGAATAGGTTTTTGACCGAATAGGATGGAAGCCAAAGGACACTTCATAAGCAGCAAAGGAGTTTAAGATCATAAATTGGCTATGTGGTCTCTGGAAAATTTGCAACCTGTAAATAACATGTAAAGTAGTAACACTTTGCTTTTGGAAAACCTTTCATTCTGTAGTTAACACATTTGTAGTATTACCATGTTTATGCACTTTTTCAGTTAAAATGTTGGTTCAGGTATTCCCAGTTAGTGTACCTTAATGCCTAATTCATTTGGAGAATTTTTTTTCCTTACACTACTATTCCTTACAAGTCTAGGTTAATTAAGCTACATGTAGATATGGAAATTAATATTTGAACTTCATTTTAACAACTTAAAATTGATTTTTTGCAGAAATGCTTTCACAATTGAATAATCTACTTGAAATGTCAAGAGGTAACCGTTAGTTACGTACTTGTTTATATTTAATACATGCAAAAGATTATTTGGAAGTCTAAAGGTTACCTTCCTAACAAAAATTGCTGTGATTTAATAATAATGAACTATACTGGGTTTAGACCTACAATACTGGCTTATATGTTAGCTGTTAGTGGTGGAACTTCTATTGTATTTTATTAATGACAGTGTTCTGTGTTTGATAGGTGAAGATTCTGCAGGGTGGGATCTCACACTTTTTAAGACTGAGTAATTAAATATCAAGTAAGCCTGCAAACCACTGATGGCATGCAGTAATATTGTGATCTCACACTTATTAACAAGAAATAACCTTTATATTATTTACGGAAGGTAGAGTATATAAATCAGGTACGTACCAAGCACTACTGTGCTAATACACTGATCAGGTTTAGACGATGAGCTTTAGTTTTGTACTGTTTAGAAGTTCTAATGTCAGTTTTCAGTTCAAGATTAATGGGACAGTTTGACGTTCACTGTTTATAGTACTAGCAAAATACTGTGATTTTGAATTAGACATTAATTCAAATGGAAATACTATGTTTTGACACCGTAGTGCCCTTCTTACGATCTTTATTTTACTTTAATCTCCTGCTTGGCCTTATATTTAAATCCCTATGCAACTGATATTTTGTATCTCTGTTTTAAAAATTAGATAATGTACTTAAATGACCCCCTTGTAAACCACTCGTTCCTCTTTCCTGGTACAGGATTTTAAGCTCTGTATACTGTGATCCCTTATTTTACTACGACAGTTCCAAATAATAATCTGCCTTGATTTAGAAACAATGTTTTTGATATATGGAAGAAAATAGAGCTGTTCAAATACATGGACAGGATAGATCTAGGTAGAAAACTTACTAACGCTGTTTTTTCTACACAACTGCCCTTGAGTAAGCTATTGGTTTTGTTTTCCCACCCCATTGTTTTATGTTGTCCAGGTCACTTAAAATTTGGGTATACAGCTGTTTTGTTTTCTGGCATGTTGGCCTTAGTACTGTGCCTAATCTACCGTTTGTTGGTTCTCTCCCCTCACAGCCACAACCTACCATATGTAAATTATGTTATTTTTAACGAAGGTTCTTTTAAAATTAGTAATATTTTGATGCTTTGAATGTTCATTAAAAAAAAAAAAAACAACAAAACTAAACAATGGATTTTGAGGTGAATTTTAAATAAATCAAGTTGTTCAGTTTTGACGTGTAAGTTCTGTCTTCTTAACCAGCAAGTGGGTATTAGTGTGTTTGTAAGAGTGCCTAGATTCCAACCGCCTTTTTTGCTGAAATTGTACGTTACAGAGCTGTCAAAACAAACAAAAAAAGTTAAATGAATTTTCTAAACAAATCTATGTTTTAAAACCCTGCTGCAAGCAACCAAATTAATCTGAGTCTCAGCCTGCTGAGAGCTGGGAAAAGTGATGTGAGCCAGGGGACCTTGAAAGTTTAATCAGAGGCATTTCAAATCCTAAAGGACTCTGGAGGTAAAACTCAACTCTGCTTTGAAGTTATTATTATTACATAATAAACTGTTCCTCACTGCTGCCGTGGCTGACACACAGATATGTTGAATATTTGGAATGCTTAATGTAAAGGTAATTTTGGTTTAGGATGCTGGTTTTAAGCGTTTTACTGGTAGAATCATAGCACTGCGCTTCCACCAAGTTGCCTCTAATTTGCCAACAGAAGTGATGGTTCTTCTCTGGTTTATCAGCCATGGTTATTTTGATGTTTACCATTGTGGAAAAGAGTCATACTTTGTGGTCCAGCACTTCCACATTCATCCAAGGAGTGAGAGGATCTTAGAATTCTATTTCAAACTTGTTTGTTTAGTCTCTCAATAGACACTGAAATTTGGGGAAGAACTTTTGGAAGGGGTGCTAATTCTTTTCCTATTCTTAACCCACCCTTCCTTGAAACATTTACTGTCTGTATGTGTGTGTATGTTTATTTATTATTTAAAAACTCTTTGGGTTGTTAGAATGGAGTTATAATGGACTGACACTTACATTTAGGTATGAGTAGTATTTTTTCAGGTGTCTTGAACATCTCTGATAGTGAAGTGTAAGTGCCTGAGAAAAAGTTTCCTAGACTGCCATCTCTTACTGAACAATTGATGCAAGGTAGTTTTGTTCTGTTTTATGACATCAGTACTTGTTTTACAGGTTCTGCGTATTCTTCCTTCATTTAAAATTCGACAGCATTCAGAGTGTCGATTATTATGAGTGATAGTCAACTATTTTTATACTATTTTCCTTCTTTTTGTTAAGGAAAATAATAATTTCCAGCCTGTAGTGTCATGCTATGTAAGTAACAGACTAAAAGTTATCTTTGGTTTATTTATTTCTAAGCTGTTTTCTCCCCTTGATTCCAGTTATAAGCGTTTCCTACTTTTATTTTGTCCAAAGGATATTCAGTTACGGAGACATGCTAACTCTTGATGACATATTACATTTTCACCTTAAAAGTTAGAATGGGACTTTGCGCTGCAGGTTTGACAGAGCTCTAGGATTTTTAAAGGACGTAAATATTAAATTGGAAATGTAAGTTCTGAAATTGAAAGTGGTAGAAGGAGAGCTGGACTTAGCCACGTGCAACTTTCAGTTAGTAGTTTTATGAGGACACTCTACTAATGAGTGGATTCTGATTGAAAAGCCAGTAGAAATCAGTGAAGGAGCAGCTTGTCAGTGTTGTCAAGCGTTCAAACAGGTAGGTTCTTACTTGTTTCTCTAAGACTGGGTTATCATCTGTGGCTATAGTTTGTATTGCTGTGTGTTCATTCAAAATGAGCAAATTTAAACTGCAAATATGCATCTGAATCTTGCTCATATCAAAAGAAAACGTTACAGCCCTGTGCCATAAGATAGACTCCCGGAAGATGGTTTGCTGTATCATCTCAACCATTGTTTTCCCACTTCTACACAATGTAACTTAATCACAGTAAACTCTTAAAGTGCTGATGCAGATACATAGTTATGTTCTCCCAGAAATGTGCAAAGTGATGTTGAAAAAGATAAAAATATAAATGTGACCATTAGTCTTTTTTTTTCTTTACTTCATTGAGATTTTTATTTATGTATTAAAATGAAGACAATTCACTTATGTATGGCAGTTGTGACATAGTGACACACACAGGTTTTGAAGGCAATTACAATCTTGCCATGTTAATAATCATTTGAAATGCATTGCTACATGTAGCTAAATGGGGAGTGATGGGAAGCTCTGTAGCTTTTCCATTGTACTGAGAGCTGAACAAGATCTTTATTGCAAACAAATTTAAGCTTAGTACTGTTTGTAATGATTAGCTATGAGCAAACCTTCCTCAAAAGCATTATGACAATTGGCTCTGGATGAACCACAGGCCAAGTTGTGAGGGTTTTGTTGAGCTTTTGTTTTAACTAAACAAGTGACCAGATATACATAGTTCTGTTTGATGAGATGCAGAGTGTGACAGTAAGAAAAGTTGCTTATGAGCAATGTCATTGCCCTTTAGTGTTTCCCAGTGTATGTTTTTACATCCTTGGTATTAATGTTTAGTAACAAAAGTGGGAGAAGAGCAGGTACTTGGTGCATGACTAGTTGAGAGTCTTGACATATTATTATTAAATAGCTAGAAAGTTCTGATGCCAGTGGATCTCATTTCACATCTTTTTTAAGAAATCCTTTGTTTTGGAGGATTTGAAAAGGTTGTATACTTGTTTTCACTTCTTTAGAAGAAACAAGTTGTAGGGGAACTGTTAGGTCGCAGCTTGAGCTGATGATTGAGCACCTGGTGAAGGGGTGTGACTGCCCAGGGAGTACAGTCAGATTGCTTGCACCTGTGCTCCCCATCTGTCCAAAAGAGGGTAGACTCAGGGTGCAGCCACTCCGGGATCATCTATGGGCCAGCCACTGAAGAGGAGAGCGTGGTTCTCATCTAGGTTGCTTCCTGAGAAGGAGTACTGTATAGCCAGAGAGCCCCTTCACCAGTTGGGTGAGTTTCATCCTTCTTTCTGTGCATGACAATTGGCCTACCTGCAAGAATACTTCAGCTGGTATTGCCAAGAACCTGTCAGAAGCAATTTCACTTCTTTGTAAGCAGGACACAAGTTACCTGAATTGTATAGTTGAGTAACCTGCAGTGTTCATGCATAACGTAAGAACATTTTGGTGAAATGGACTTTGAAGGTAAGTATCTCACCATGATGCTAAACTTAGTAAGATGAGATGTATTTTTTTTGCTGTTACTAAACCACAAGTCATGGGGCAGTGTCTTTACGTCTGTTTTAAAAGCAAGAAGTAAATATTGTACAAATGTACAAAAATAGAAATATTTTAGCCAGATGTGTTCAAATGGCATACAAGAAATCCCATGGTTTCAGAACTTAGAATACAAAACTGTTAAAATGGAGGCACTGAAAGCTTTCTTTCAGTTATTTACAGAAAAAAAAAAAAAGAAAAAACTGTACAAATAATCTTGATACACATTTGAAGATTCTTACAGGCTTTATATCTGTTGCTAAGCCTTTTCCCACTAAGTTGGATCTGCGATGAAACTCGAAGAGAACGCGTATCACATCAGTTCTTAGAAAAGCTCGTAAGAATTTGGCTGCTATTATAAGATTTTATTAAATGCTGCTTGAGGTTCTTTTCAGCTGCAGCTGCTGGGTGTGGTATGTCGATGGGGCTTGCCCAGGTGTACCCAGGTGACCTGATTGTGTGTTGGGAGGTGCTGTGGAAATCCAGTCTTGTGGAGATACTTAAGGGGTGCCATGTGAAGCAGAACTGTTCTTAGCATTACTCTTAGGATTGACTGAGAACTTTCGAGTATGAAATAAAACATTTTTGAGGAGATAAAATCCAAAATGCTCACAGTAGGACAACTTAGTATTTTGTTCAAGTTTAGCTGTTGCCCTTTTATTGTAGGAGTGTTGAGCTGTTCCTGGACTAGCTGTAACCAGTTAGTGAGTGGCTATATAACCTAGCAGTGCAGAGTCCAGTGTGTGCACAAGGAACAACACTTAAAGAATGCTTCAGGTAACATACTTAGGGAGTTGTGGAGATCACAGAATCACAGAATGGCCTGGGTTGGAAGGGACCTCAAGGATCATGAATCTCCAACCCCCCTGCCGGGCAGGGCTACCAACCTCCCCATTTACTAGATCAGGTTGCCCAGGGCCTCGTCCAACCTGGCCTTGAACACCTCCAGGGACGGGGCATCCACAACCCCTCTGGGCAGCCCATTCCAGCACCTCACCACTCTCCTGGTAAGGAACTTCCCCCTAACATCCAACCTAAATCTTCCCTCTTTCAACTTAAAACCATTCCCCCTTGTCCTGCTGTTATCTACCATTTCAAAGAGTTTACTCCCTTCTTGTTTATAGGCTCCTTTCAGGTACTGAAAGGCTGCAGTGAGATACCTCAGACTGGCCTGCTGGAGTATCTCAGTTTGTGTCTGGAGTTAATTGCACCCAAATGATGATTCAACCCTTTGCTGAGGTTGTTTTCATAGTAATACATATACATATTATATGTATTGCTATGTATTTTTTTATAATAGTAATACTTAGACATAAATGTCATAGGTACTTAGTTTGGAAAAATAGTTGTAGTTAAGGCAGAATATTAAAACAAATGGTGTTCAGTTGTGCTCCATAATCTCTAGATAGGCCTGGTGCAACATGCTGAAAAGTTATTGAGTGTAATAGGATTGTAAGTTCCCAAGCACATAAATCCAATTTATGATCATTTGAGGAGCAGGCTTTCATAGTCAGGCAATGAAGCATTCACTGGTAAAGCAAGTGCAAGTTCCAACCACTTTCTGAAAACAGTCATACTTAGGTTCAGGTATGTAAGTATAAGGTTAGGAACTAAATTCTTAAAACACGCTTTTTAACTCCTTTTTTTTTTTTCCCCTGCATAATGTATTCAGGATTCATCACTTCTTTGTGTGTTACCATTAGTTCTGCTTCCTTGAATGCTTCATGTGAAGGAGCACATGGAAGGACTTAACTTTTCTTTAAAAGTTAAGCAGAGGGGTGGATCAAAATTGGGATGTAACCTCTGATTTACCTTGCAGTGACCTTCATTTTGTTTGTATGCTGTAGAGAGCAGCAACTCATAGTTCCAGTACTCGGATTAGAAGTGGAAAGAGAAATGTTGTGACTGGTGCCAGAGGGGCACCAATGATTTTTGGAAGTAAGGAGGCTGAAAACTGCATAGAAGGTTTTGAAGATGTTTGGTGGTTACTGGTTTTGTTTCACTTGTTGGAAAAGGAAAAAAAAAAAAAAAAATGCAGCATTGGGATGCAAGTACAATTGATCCACGGCATCTTAGTGTGAATCAAATTGTCCTCCCCCAGGTTTTTGTACTGGTATCTGTGGTTGATTTATGTCTGTGCAGAGTATTACATTATGGTGTACTAGAAGGAGGGTGATCTTTTCTTTAAACTATGAGACTAAGGATCAGAAAAAGTTCCTTTCCACTCTTTCTTTAGCCAGCCATCTAAGCTGACCTGGAATTCAGTCCCCTCAGAAGACTTTGGTGAGAAACAGAATAGAGGCTGATTGATGGTCAAGTCTAGTCTTGAAATGTTTTTATGCAAGCTTATTCCAGACCTGGTTTTGTAATAATGTGACTTTGCAGTGTGACCAGCCGTGTGGATTCCTTAGGATTTTAGGGTTTTTTTTTTTTTTGGTCAAGGTATACTTGCATAAATGCTGAGTGTACTTTCATAAAAGCTTAGGAATGAGTTTCCAGTTGATAGTTCTAACATCTGCCTTGAGGCTTTCTTTCAGTAGGTGCTTTATGTAGAAAGGGAAACACTGAACTAAGCAAACAGGACTGTTCTGTTTATGGAATTAACCCCCATATGTACATGGGGTGGAGTACCCAGAGAACACAAGCACCTATGTGCCATTTGCATCTTCAAAAAAAAAAAAAAAAAAAAAAAAAAAAAACCAAAAAAGCATCAGTATGTCTTCATTTCATATCTCAGATCAGCTGCAGTTGTATGACCTTTTTCTCTTTCCTTCAGAAAGTATTGCTTCTAAATAGCATCAGTTCTGCTGGCTGCAGCCTCCTGCTCAGAGCTGCTGAAATAACTTTGCCCAGCCTACTCCCATTTGGTTAACTATGGGCTAAAATGGTATCAGTTCTAGTCACGTATTTATGTCAGACTTTCATTTTTGCTAGCTCTCTTCTTTTCCCCTTCTTTGTTATGAATTGAGTACTTGCTGTTATTTTTGCCTATGTGCTTCGTTCTTTGAGGCCTTACTTTGATTTTTCTTGTGTCATTCTGCCAAGACTTCTCCCCAGAATTTGTTTTTAATTGCAGGAGGTTTGAAAAACTGCTGCTCTATAGTAGCTGCTCTGTTCTTCATATGTGAGCACTTTTTGAACATGTTAAATAATCTCCTTTAATCAGGATAATCACTAATGCAAAAGGGAACTTGGACGTTACGGGCAAGCCAATAACTCAAAAGAATCAAGTATAGCCTAATTCGAAGTCTGTAGTCATATCCGACTGTAGTCATATGGAAGTCTGTAGTCATATGGAAACTACACGTGGCAAAAAGCAGACTTCCATGGCCCACATAAGGACACACCGTTATTGGAGGGAAAAGCAAAACACTGCTCTGTATGTGCTGCTTATTCTGAGACTGTATTTACATGGAAGTACAGTGTAGATATTTCTTCAATGAGAATTTAGTGTATCAGTGCTGCTTCAGAATCTTTCAGGAGTACCTGCTTAAATATCTAACCATCATGGGGAAAATTGGCTTAGCTCACAGGTGAGAAGGAAAAATGCAGTATTAAAAAGGGAAGAAAATAATGGAAATCAGTTTGAGATCCTATGACAAAGTCCTTGATCTAGCAAATTTGGATATACGAGCATGTACATGTGTGCGTATGTGCAATTTGACTGATCAAAGGTCCTGTTCTAAACTGGGCACGAGCAGAGTTTGACATGCTGTGCCGATGTGTTAAAATGACCAAATTTCCAGTGGTTTGTGGTGGTTTTAAGTTTAAGATTTCTGAGCTTCATTCACATCACTATTTTCACAGTGCTTTTTTATAGCTTTTTAAAGGCAGACCTAAACGCTGCAGGCTTAACAAAATTTCTGCTGTGTGTTTTGTATGAAGGATGAACTTTGTTAGCATGGTTATTCTGTAATTTGAATGACTTCAATGTAATCTCCACAGTACTCAAACACAGAGAGGTATTTATACACTTACACGTGTAAACTCTTAAACATTCCTTAACGTGATTGAAACAATTTAATTTAGTGTGTAGTATCTTTTGCACGTATCTAACGTGTAGCATTTTACTTGGGCATTTTATAACTCAGCTTACAAATAATAATCCTAATATATGAATGAAAACCAGACTTTTTCTCCCTCTTTCTCTCTTTTCCTAGCTTCTTGAATTGTCTGATCTCAGGACCACAGACAGTTGTTTCATTCCTTTCATTTTCTCAACTTTGAGAAGAGCTAGTGTTGATAACTGTGCAGCAATGCTTATTAAAGTACTCGCTGCATAGCTAATAGTATTGTTCAGAGTTGCTCTTACTTGTGGCTTTTCAATTTCTTATTTAACAAAAAGTCACCTTGAGAATATTGCACAACTAAGCAACAAAACTGAAAGACATCGCCTGAGAGATTTGACTGAGATTAAACTGTTCTTTACTAACTTTACAAGCATGCTTGTAGTTAGTTGTCTATACAGTTCATTACTGGCTGAGGGAGGATTTTCATGCCTGCTTGTGTATTTGACCAGATGTTGGTGTTTGACACATTAACCTCTGTCATGAGCTTCTTTATGCTGCTGATAGCTTTTAAGTTAAGGTCTCCATATTTGGGCTCTGTGTGGACTATTACAGTTTTGTGCATTTGTGAACATCTTGTTAACTTTTCCTCTGAACATTATGGAGATTTTGGTAATTGTTGTGGTTTTGGCTGGGTTAGAATGTATTTCCTTCCTAGTAGCCAGTATGGTGAAGTGCTTTGGATTTAGGATGAGAAGAATGTTGATAACGTGCATGTTCTAGTTATTGCCAAGCAGTGTTTTCCTTCATCTCTGCCAGTGAGCAGGCTGGGTATGCACTGGAAATTGGGAGGAGACAGAACCAAAATGGCAAAGGGTAATGCTGACTAATGGAGCTGTGGATGAATTAGAGATAGAAGTTATGTTGAGAAGTAAATTGTATTCAGAAGCCTTTGGGTCTATCATGCATTTTCACAGGTATCCTATTGGGGTTATCAAGGAATATTCCTATGATGTTCCAAGTTCTGTACAGCTGCAAGACCAACTATTTCCTGCCTCTGTAGAGAGGTTTTGGCTGGCATGTTTTTTGACAATGTTTTGCCTTATGTGAATGAAATACTTGGGGCTGATACTTCATTGCAATTAACTTTGAAGCAAAAATTCTCTGTTTATGATAAAGGAGGAAGCAAGAGAAACGGATAAACTATCTAGGTAATATCCAGGAAGAGAAAATGATTTTGCCGCATGGATGAACATCTTTTGAGGCCCACAAGGATCCTAGCACCACACACTGCCTTGTTGGATGGCCAGGTTCAGTGAGGAAAATGGTACTTTGCTCCCCTCTCTGAAACTTCTCTCATCTCCCACCAGCCAGTATGATCCAACCTGGTGATTTTTAAACTGATAAATGGTGATGCTGAAGCATCTCCATCTCTTCCCAAGTGCCTGATTTCTTCCTAAAAGCCACACTTTTCTTCACTGGGGATCTTCCACCTGTGGTTTTGAGTGCTTTTCCTGGGAGACAGTGAGAAACCAGAAGTGCACTGTGTGGTCCTTCCCAGCCCTCTGTCCCGCCTGCACTGTGTGTGTGGCATCACTGGAGGCAGCTCTAGAAGATGGGGCCAGGAGCTGAGGAGAGCGGGTGAACACTGCAACCAGGGTCCTGTTAGATTAGTACATGAAGCTACATGAATAAAATCGGTGTGATTTGCTACCACTTCCATTGAGAAATGAAAGCTGTCTCCCTGAATGCAGAGGCCGGCCTCCAGCACAGCCCTGGGACTGGGTTCTCCTGCATGATGAGGGTAAACAAGCAGTGGAAAGCATGAGTTGAGAAATCCTATTCTAGGGAAAGCTGAACGTTTCTGCCATGTTATTCTTGTTTTCAGACACTGAGTGACACAATCAGAGGGACGTGTCAAAACAAATTCCTTCCATTCCTTGGCAATTTAAAGTGAGAGCTGTAATCACAGCAGAGCTGCCTCGGCGTTGCTCCTCCCTTCGTGGTTACAGGGGCGCTCAGCGCCTGGGACAGGCAGACACCCTCAGTGAACAGTCGGTTAAAGCCAGTGTACCCGCGCCGGTGCGACGTGTAGTCATGGCGTGTGAAGGAGTGCTGGGGCGCGGGCTCTGCCTCCGTGAGCAGCTGGCGTGGACGAGCACGCATGTGTGCCCTATCTGAGCTAGGAGCCGGCTTTGCCTGCCCGCCTGTGACGGCGCCGCGCTGGTCCCGCCCTCTTCCCCCCAACCCCACCCGCGCGCGGCCCTCAGCACGCGGCGGTTCGTTCGGCCGTTACCGGGCCGCACAGCCGCCCGCGCGCGCGAGGCAGCACCGCCCCTCTCCGGCTGTTGCGTAGTCGCGCTCCAAAGGGCGGGTACGAGAGGAGCGGCCCCAACGGCGGTCCGAGGAGGAAGAGGAGGCGACTCGCAGACGCGCTCGCTCCCGCCGCTCCGCACGCTGAGGCCGGGTTCTCGCGAGAGCGGGTTGCCGGCTCGGTTCCTGGTTGGTGGGATCCCGCCGAGAAAGCCGGGGCGGCAGCGGGACGGGCCTCCGCCGCCGGCCGCGCACCGGGCTCCGCTCGCAGCAGCCCGACCCCGTCGCCAGGCCGCTCGCAGC
>PPHD01000174.1:68799-91738 GCA_002909625.1 Bambusicola thoracicus | reverse complement strand
CTGATTGGTCGCTACCAGAGGGCGGTGACTGGGACTAGTGTAACCAATTGGTTGCAATTGGTCAGCTTCCCTGAGGTAACTCAAATTCTGATTGGAAGAAAGATCACTCTTGGTTGTTGATTGGCTAGAGAGCAGCGGGGTCGTCTTTCCCCTTCCGGTGGGCGCTGACCTTGTCGGGAGTGGGGCGTCTGTTCATCTGCAGCCATGGTGGCGTACTGGCGGCAGGCCGGGCTCAGGTAGCGCCGGCGGTCGCTGAGGGTGGGCCGGTGCCGTTAGATTCTCAACTTTATTTTCCTTCCCTTTTTCCTTCTGTTTTCAGCTACATCCGGTACTCCCAGATCTGCGCTCAGGTTGTCAGAGCGGCGATGAAGCCTCAGTACAAAGCTGAGGCGGAGAGGGCGGCAACGGCGTCCGTGAAGATTGTGAAGGCCAAGAAGGAGTAGCGGGGAGGTACTGCAGCCAGCGCAGCGTGTAAGCACGGCACGTTTTGTGCCGCGTGTGGAAGAGCGACTCAGGGCTCCGTGCACAGGGCTGGGGGGATGCTTTGTTGGGCAGTGCGGGGATCGCTGCGTTCTGACCCGCGCGGGACAGAGCGGCTGGATGCCCTTATCAGTGCGGGGAGCTGTGCGCCCCTTCAGGCTCTGCGTTGAAAAGGGTTCGAAGTTGTCTTGTCTGTGCAAAGGCTGTTTGATAGCTATGGGAGAGACGCTGCTTGTATCTGTGTGTGTGACACTGCACATGCAGCGAGCAGCTCAGGTATCTTCTGGGCGCTGCCTCAGGCACTACATAACAGGTAATTAGCAAGGGCAGTTCTGTGATGGACTGTTACACTGAGGGGCCAACAACCTGTCCTCATAAAGTTAGTGTGTGTACCTTAACATTGCCATAATTATGCTAGCAGAAAGAGATGTTGCTGAAATGTCTTTCTTTAAGATGCTTGTAACAGAGAAGAGTGTCCACAGAATACATCTCTGTACCAAGGCCTGCAGCTCATACAGCTGGCAGGAACCACACTGAGACTTGATTTTGTAGAAGTTATTGTACTGATCAGGAGTGATTGCATTACACGTACAGAAAAAATAAGTGGTGATAACATAAATGTTGGACCGATCCATTCTTGATCTGAGAATAAGTATTGTGCTGCTTGAAGTCTACCTGCATGTGTTCTCTCTTGAATTGAATAACTTGTATTTTAAATCTCTCGTAGGAACTGCTCTGTGAATGGTGAACAGCAAACTGCAAGCTGTAGGCGAGCTCAAGACTGCAGTATAACATCAACATGTTAACTGTAAAATTTGCCCATGTATATAAATAAGCACGCTAATAAATTTCCTTGCTGAATAAACAAATGAATGTGTGGCAAATGTTCCTTTTGAAACAAAGTGCTCCCTTTTGCAGAGACACTTATCTTTCGTGTGTGTTAAAATGGATGACTTTTTATCACGCTCTACCATTTGTTTGCAACAGATGTTTATTGTCAAGGCAGACCTCTTCTTGGCTTTCATGCTGATGCTTCAGGTCTATAAATAAGAGAGAGATGTAACTGCTGTTTAAAACTTTTTTGCCTGCTTCATTTCCATAATGAATGTATGGGGTGGGAAGGAAAGTGCAGAAGGCTCTGGACTGTATTACTGTCCCTGTTAGCACTTTGTCACTTTCCCTGTGAGGGAGCAGGCATGGATTCACTAGGAAGCAGTGGGAATGGAGGGGAACACAGTCATTTCCTCTAACCAAGTGAAGATGGAGCATGTTTCTGCTGCTGTGTATCATAGCAGCAAGTATATTCTCCCTGTGCATAGGAAGGAATATAATGTACTTCCATAGCTGGTTTCAGATGTGTGTTTACCTAGATGCTTCTACTGTTGACTACAATACAAAAGACTAAAACGTGAGGCGTGGCTTTCTTCAGAGATAACAGAATCTCTCCTGAGTAAAACAAGCTTTTTTTTTCAAGTAAGAATTTGGCAGTGCATGTTAGCCGTTACAAACTATGATTTTTGCCTACTACATTTTTCAAGTGTTGAAGTATTTTACAGCATGCTACATATTTTTATTTCAAGGAATATTATAAATGCAATGTTAATTAGATGGCTGTGAAAGGCATATTTTTCTTCCTCAAGGTATTTTTCTTATTTAGTAATTGCCATTGAACTTACATCTCTTATTTAGCTGCAAACCATTCCATCTGTTGCTGAACTGAGTGACAGGAAGAAAATGTACAATAGTTACTACATAGAAGGAGGGAAACAGAAACCAAAATACCACACCAAAACTGTTACACACTGTTTGCAATTTGGTATGCCAGTATAACTGAAGCTATAGTTTGAAATTGAAATAAACCACTAAATGAGTACAAGCTCTGCAGTAACGCAAACCAGCAATGTGACAGGACTTTTAAAATAGATCCTCTTAAAAGAAAAAAAATGAATATTTAGTCTTTTGTTTTTCCCCTTCATTCTGCTGCTAAGGGAACTGAAATTGTTGACAGCTCTAGATCCATCTCTAGAGTGCACGATGACATACTGCTTTTATAGGCCTTACAAATGTGTGTTCCCAACACAGTAGCAAGTTCACAGACCTGGTTACCTGAAAATAAGTAAATTTGATGAGTTTATAACATCTTTTGCTATTGCTTGTGACTCCAATACACACGCACACAGGCTGTATATTACATGCAGCATCTAGCAATAGTATTCCAGAAGGAAATACATTTAGAAGATGGTTATGAGGGAACCTGTCTTCATAGTGGATCTTTTCTGGGAGTCGTTTAGTGCAGAGAGGAAAGTAGAGCACACCTGCTGGTAATTTCAAAAGCACTGTACTGTAATTTTGGAGAGGAAAATAATCTTAAGGAAGGTGTTATTTTTGGTATGCGGCTTGTGGCTAATGTTTTTCCTTTAGTGAATGACAACAGGCTTACTTGGAGAATGTTTTATACCTCCATTGTTTCTATGCTTCCTTTTCTGGGCTAGCTCCCACTTCTTCATATTCCTCAACATCTGCAGTGGCATCTTGGTACTGCTGGTACTCAGAAACAAGGTCATTGGTGTTTCCCTCTGCTTCGGAAAACTCCATCTCATCCATGCCTTCACCAGTGTACCAATGGAGAAACGCTTTTCTTCTGAACATAGCTGAAAACTGTTCAGAAACCCTGATGAAGAGCTCCTGAATGGCTGTGTTATTGCCAATAAAGGTAGCTGCCATCTTCAGTCCTCGCGGGGGGATGTCACACACAGCCACTTTGACATTGTTAGGGATCCACTCCACAAAGTAGGAGCTGTTCTTGGTCTGGACAGACAGCAACTGTTCATCCACTTCTCTGGTAGACATCCGGCCTCTGAAGATGCACGCCACAGTCAAATAACGCCCACGACGGGGGTCGCAGGCTGCCATCATGTTGCGTGCATCAAACATCTGTTGAGTAAGCTCTGGCACTGAGAGGGCTCTGTACTGCTGGCTACCTCGCGCTGTTAGGGGAGCAAAGCCTGGCATAAAGAAATGCAGGCGAGGAAAGGGCACCATGTTAACAGCCAGCTTCCTCAGATCTGCATTCAGCTGACCAGGAAAACGGAGTGAGGTTGTAACACCACTCATTGTTAGGGACACTAAGTGATTGAGGTCACCATAGGTGGGATTGGTGAGCTTTAAAGTTCTAAAACATATATCATACAGTGCTTCGTTGTCGATGCAAAAGGTTTCATCTGTATTCTCTATTAGCTGATGGATGGAGAGGATGGCATTATAGGGCTCTACAACTGTGTCAGATACTTTGGGTGAAGGAACAACGCTGAAAGTGTTCATAATTCTGTCGGGATATTCTTCCCTGATTTTGTTGATGAGGAGTGTGCCCATACCTGAGCCTGTACCACCACCAAGCGAATGGATGAGCTGGAATCCCTGCAGGCAGTCACAGCTCTCACACTCGTTCCTGACCACATCCATGACATTTTCAATCAATTCAGCTCCTTCTGTGTAATGGCCCTTAGCCCAGTTGTTTCCAGCACCTGAATTACCTGTAAGCAGAATTACAGAAAGAACAACCACATTAACAAGAGTAGTTTGTTGGGGGTTTTTTTGTTTTTAAAGAGAGGTAAAGACGAGTTTGGACTGTTAGCCTCAGTTGGTTTGCTAACAGCATGCTGTACATACCATGAATAAAATTGTCAGGTCGAAACAGTGGGCCTATTTTGCTAGATCGTACACTGTCCATTGTACCAGGCTCCAGGTCCACCAAGATAGAACGGGGCACATATTTATGGGCTAGAAAAAAGAAAATGAACAGCTACAGTTCGAAATAAGAGACAGGCTTATAATCTATTCCAAAAAATCCAGCCCACCTACAGGTTTTGGGGAAGGGATTTCTTTAATTTTATTAATTCTTTTAACCTTCCTGTTGGCCCTGCAAACCACTGACGCCCTATGTGCTGTGCACTTACAATAAGCCTCATTGAAGTACACGTTAATTCGCTCAAGCTGCAGCGATGCATTCCCACGGTAGTTTCCGGCAATATCAATTCCATGTTCATCACTTATCACCTCCCAGAACTGGAAAAAGAAAGAGGTTCAAAGTCATAATTAATTTATTTTTTCAGTGCAATGTGTACAGCATGAGCTCTGCTGCTCTTGTGCCGGTGGCTGCACACAAGGAGGGAACTGTGCCTGAAGCAAGGAAGGCTTTGCCATTTGTTAATTAGGCTGTAGAGGGTGGAAGAACAATCTTGAGTACAAAAAGAGAATGAAATGCAATAGTGCCCATCACAGCAGGGATCCTCATCATCCCCCTGCGGCTAATAAGCTCAGGAGAAATGTTTAGTAGCCCATTTATGCTGGTTAGATTATTGCCCACTCCCTTTTAAGGCGGAAGCATCAGTTTGTTCCCTTTGCAATAAACTATTGTAAGTTTAAGCAACACAGAATTAGTTTAAATAACACCAGTAGTATTTGGTACGAATGTAACAAAAAGTCAGTGTTGGGGCAGGGAGGGGTGTCTGTCATGTACAAGTGGGGCTGTGGCATGGCAAAGCTGTCTCAGTCAAGTATGTTTTATCTTGACATTCATATGGCTGTCCTGTGCCGGGGCTTTTATCTTGGAGCTGCCATAGTGGTAATGTAGACCCACCCAGCTACTATAATGACCCAGCTATTCTAACTTTAAAGGTCTTTTGGTTTAACATCCAGTCTCATTTTAACTGTACAAACACAACACTGCCAACATGTGCATAGTATGTTTATATATGTGTGCTTTTATATAGGTCTTGTAAGACTTAAGTGGTTCCCAGGGCAAATACAAGAGAAAAATGATTAACCTTTCAAAGTTGAAAATGGTTGCATTTAAACTGTGTGTAGCATTACATTTTCTGGCCCTCCACAGCTTCACGTGCCAACAAAAGAAACCAAGGGGAGATTTGTGAGAGCGAGAAATGGAGGAAGAACACAATGGAACAACACTTCAACTACCATGCTTCTCCAAAGACACCCCCAGTCACTATTTCTATTTTTTTTATTTATTTATTTATTTTTAAGTCAGCAGTGTCTGGCCTCTCTAAACCACTGTTTAACCTACACAAATGCACTCCAAACGACACAGCTGTCCCTCACAGAAGGCTAGTTAGACAGGAATCCTTCACTTAGGAGATCATAATTGTTCAGTGATAGCATGGGTCATTCTGCAGAATAACACAATCCCATACCAATGATCGTAACGTGGCAGTTAGTGCTGTGCACCTGAACTGAAGTACTGCCCTGGCAAATTTGCAGTCCTGAAATCACTGTCTCCTTCACTTGTCCTGCTAATTTGTAGACTGGATTAATGCCCCTGGGAACACAATCCCAGCAGGAACACTCGGGAGCACTTACAAACACTGAAATACAGTTATTGCAGATGTTTCACTCTTTGAGTTTCAGCCTTTGGATGAAGAGTAAGTCCATCTTACCATGTTCACACCAAAATACTCATGTTCACGGCTAGCATCTTCTTCATCCTATCACCGAGTCAACAAAGTAATTGTCCCTCCTTCAAAATCCCCATCTGTTAACAATGTTTGACTAAGTAGCAACGATAGCACTTATTCCTAATAAGTAGTATTGAAAGAAGACCATACCTTAGCTCCAATTTGGTTTCCACACTGGCCAATCTGAAGGTGCACGATCTCACGCATTTTGTGTAGCTTAACTGTTGGTAGCCACAACCTAGCGCAGGTTTTCCAGCTGCAGTCCCTAGGAGAAGCCCTCGTTCTGCTGCTGTATCACCTACACCCAGCAGTCTGCCCCTCATGGCCCTTTTATACTGGTGGGACTGTCACTCAGCCAGGAAGGGGAGTAGCTGACTCCTCACAAGCAGCTCATCAGATGTTTCTCAAGGAGGCAAAGCACTTACTCACCGTTTGGAAGAGACAATTGTCACATACACACAACACCTAATTCCAGCTCTTTGTGCAGCAGTGTGACTCAAGACTGTGCACACTGCATTTGTGCTTAATTGTGCTATATCATATGTAGAAATATGTATTCATGTAGAAGGAGTACAGCCAAAAATGAACAGTGCTAAGTACCTCTGCTTCTACCACATAAATTGTACACATAATGAAAGCCACACAATGCAACATCCATAATAAAAACAATAACAGCTTCTGAGCATTAGCTCCCTATAACGACAACATTAGCACATTGCCTGGCAAACTTGCAGTTCACTACTGAGCATTGTTTGCAGAGTACAACTGCATGAAGAAGAGGGACACAGCCAGCAAGAAAAAATACTTTGCAAGACCTGAACATAACAGTTCCCTATACACTGCTCAGACATTTAATAAGAATCCATAATTTTCAGCCAATCTGAGAACTGGATCAACCAGTGACTAACTTGCACAGAGGCTCTCTCTGTCCTCACTCCTCTCTCCCACCACCAAGTCAATATTTCTTATACTATTTTTCTTATTTTCTTGTATCTGAGGCGTAGCATCAGAATTTTCCAGGAAAGTGCTAGAGTGAAATCCCAGTTCCAGTGCAGTTAACTATAATGCCCATAGTGTGAAATGCCCCACTGCACTTAAGGAAATAATGCAAGCCTGAGTGAAACGTGACAGGTTGCCTGCTGATAAACAGGGCCAATATCATTGAGCAACAGATGCCCAGGATGGACTGTCTTCTGGAAACAGAGTACTTTGTTTACGTCAGATGACTGCCACTGCTCTGCAAGTGTTATTTTTAAGGATAGGAGGAAGAACTGTAATTAGGAAAGCACTTTTGGTTATTTTGCATTAAAGATGGCACTGGAAGGACTTGGCTTTATGAAAGTAACTTTTACCACATTATGGGTTACTAATGATAAGGAATCTATGAGCTTTCATTTTGTTACAAGAGAAAAATCGGCTTATTCCAGACTTCCCTGCCACAGATGACTCCCTCTTTTCCCACCAGCCAACGCAGGAGCAGATAACCACTTCTAAGGCAAAGTTTAGCAACACAACAGCATCACAAAAAGGAACTAGGAAACGCTCTGTCACTCCCTGCCAAGCTATAAACTGCCATTAAAAGCAAGATCGATAATTGAGGTAAAGAACTCCAGCAGGTGAAGGCTGTGCCCACCGCCCTTTGGTGCAGAGCCTTCCCCAACATGCAGCCTGAACCCCCACAGCTCCGTGCCCTCCTGTTGGGTTCTGCCTGGGGGCTGCAAGGACACAAGCTGTCAGAGAGCAATTAACAGCAAAGTAATCTTACTTAAAATATTCATTGTATTAATTTACAATAGCCACAAGTTATGAAGAAGCCAAATACCCCAATTCTTTGTCCAAAACGTGTGGCAACATAATTTCAGCAACTTTCACTGAAGACATTTCACAAGCACAGGGGGGGGAGGGGAGAAGGAAGTGAAAATAATATGCAATATACAATCACGAAACATTGTTTTTTTGTCTCTTGCTAGAAATAGCTCCTGGGAGTCCTGTGCCTCCTCTGAAGCAATTCCTGATGCAGCCTTTATTATTACTGCGTGTGACACAAGGCACCCAGAGCTTTGTGGAAGTGGTTTTTTGCCTCCTTTCTGGCCCTCCCTAAGAGCGCTTCTATGTGGCCCTGCATCTCTCTTCATACCAAACCTGTATGAAAAGCATGTTTCTCTGTAGGTTTTCTTTGCTTGCAGGTCTGTCATGCTTCATTGCTGAGAAACCTCAAGCCTGTTAGCTGCACAAGTACACTTCCCAGAGACAGCCATCTGAACACGTGCTGCTGCAGATTAGCAGCGTGTGTCACAAGGGAAAGAGGAAGATGTGGTGGAAGGGTTGGCTCTGAGCAACTTTTGGCACAGCAGAGATTAGGGGCAGCCTGGCACCGTGCACAGCTGTTACCAGCCTGTCCCACAGCTCCCGTTATCAGCCCGACCGCTGCTTCCACCACCATCAGAGTGGGCCCAAGATACCAAAGCCTGGTGATGAGCATAATGAGGGACCACCACCAACCTGCATTTGTGGTTACTGGGTTGGTTGATTGGTTTTTTAGGGGTTTTTCTTGCTTGTTTTTTTTCACTTTTCACCACTCCAGTACACATTAGCAACAAATCCACACATGCAGGGAGGCATTCTGGGATGCTGTTTTGTTTTGTTTTACATAGTTTGCTTAGAAGGAACCAGTTTTTTCACAGTAGCAGAGATTGTGTTTTAAATTTGAAACGAAGAGCCATGTACAACACCCTCAGTGCTGTAACTCACCTTATCCCTGTCCCAGCCACTGCGTCCTCTCCTGGGGCTCTTTCAGACCTGGCTCTCCGTTGCTGGGGCGGGCAGTCACTGCCCAGTCTGACACACCTGGCAATGGGTTTCAGAGACCCGGCCTCTCCTGCCACAGCCCCGCTCGCTGCTCAGCTCTCACTCTGCTGTTGATTTTGTTCCCTTCCTCCTCAGCGCCTCCGTTTCTCTGGCCATTAAATGGGGGTGATCGTCCTCGTGCCTTTTACAAAATGCGTTGAGAACTGAGGAGAGCTGCCTGTGGGCTACGAACCCTTCTTACTAAGCGGAGCGGGTGAGCTGGAGGCCTCCCCAGCAGCCCGGAGGGAACTCTGCGCTGCCGGCCCCGGCTCTGCAGCCTACCAACTCGGTGCGCCTCACCACGCGCCCACCGCACCCCGAGACATCCAGGAGAGCTCAAAGCACCCCCCGCGGGGCCGCGCCTGCAGAGCCGAATGGAGCCGCCCCACTCAGGCCCATCCCCATCGCTGGGGCCTCCGCCCCGCCTTTAAACGCCGGCGCTGCGGCCGCGCCGTGCAGGGAGGTGCTGCGGTGCTCAGCATGGCCGGTCCGGCGCGGTGCCTCGCGGCCCTCCTGCTGGTGCTCTGCGGCTGCCTCTACCCCTGCCGGGCCGGCCTCTACGTCAGGGAAGGGCAGCACTGCTACAAGCCGGCCCCGCGCAGGGCGCCGGGGCTGAGGTGAGTTCTCCCGTCTCTCGCGGGCCGCCACTCGGCTGCGGGCTGCCCGAGCTGCCCCGGTCCCCTCGCAACCGTCGTGCCGCAGCGCCCGGCAGCTTCGCGAGGCGGGTATCGTCCGTGCGCGGTCGGGGGGCGGCTCCGGGCAGTCCCGAACCCGCGGTGCCGGGAGGCCGGGACCGGCCCGCTGCTCGAGCTGCTGTCACGGGGCTGAGGGAAAAGGTCGGCACCGCTCCCGCCGTCACGTGACCCGCGCTCCGGGCCGGGCGCGTTACGAAATGCTGGGTGCTCCTTTGTTGTGGTTTTCTTCTTCTTCTTTTTTTTTTCCCCCCTGTCTTTAAATTCCTTAAACTTACCTGAACATTCCCCTAGTCTGCCTGAAGATGCAGGCGACCGGAACTCTTCTTTTTGTCTCCCTACAGAACCTACCCCCGGCCTCACGAGTACCTGGACGTGGCCAAGCTCCCGCAGAGCTGGGACTGGAGGAACGTCAACGGCGTCAACTACGCCAGCACCACCCGCAACCAGCACATCCCTCAGTACTGCGGCTCCTGCTGGGCCCACGGCAGCACCAGCGCCTTAGCAGGTACATGCTGTCAGCTGAGTTCTCACCAGTCGACCTCTTGCCCTCATTTGTAGCTCTTTGCTGAGCAAAGGCTGTTTAGTTTAAGCTTAGAAGATAGCTGATACAAGAAGCTTATTAGCAGGAGGGAGACTGACTTTTTACGTGGCCTGGTAGCGATAGGACGAGGGAGGATGGTTTTAAACTAGAAGGGGAGATTGAGGTTCGATGTTAGGGGAAGGATTTTTGCTCGGAGCGGTGAGGCTGTGCCAATGCTGCCCAGAGCTGTGGTGCCCCATCCCTGCAGCTCCCAGGGCCACGATGTGGTGGGAGCAGCCTCCCCAGGGCAGGGTTGGAATTGGATGGGCTTTAAAGTCTCTTCCAACCCAACCCATTCTATTCTTCTTGGAGGGGCAGTGATGGTAGAAGCAGATACAATAGCAGTCAGTGGGACCCCCTCTCTGTGCTGGTAGCTCAGCCTGCTGCAACCCCTGCTAAGGCAGCAAAGGGCCCTGCTGTGCTGCTCTGAGACATGAGGAAATGAAAGGAGTTTCCACTTACGGTTATTCAAATGAACTGACTACCACAGCATACAGACAAAGTTCTGTCAAAGTGTACCTAAATGTCACACATGTAATAGGGTTAGAAAAACTACAACAGTTGTGCCAGTTAAGATTGTTAATGCCCTGTGAGAAGCAGCTTGTAAACACTGATTAGGAAACCTTTCTGCCAGGTAAATGGCTATTTCAGACACAATAAGGCAGCAGGATGGCGAAACCCATCTGAGATAGCAGAATGGTGAGATGTTGACACAGCAACACAGATACACTTCTGAAAGTTTTTTTTAACTGCTTTAAGCTCGTGACTGCTGTTACCTGGAGCCAGGCAGCTGGGCTGCATGAGCTTATGACTAGCATGTTGGTTTCATGATTTGTATTTTGATTTGAATTAAGAGCTCCAGGGCACTTCAAGGGTTTGAACAGATCTTATTATCTGCATCTTTTTGCTGAGCTTTTAATGGAAAAGGCTTGTAATGAAAACCCACAATTACTCAGCCTGCCTCGTGCTATGTGCCTTGCTGCAATAGAGGCTTTTCCAACCACAAACACTGTTGCTTACAAGCAGTTACAGGTTCAGTGAAGGAGACTGTTTTAACACTAGATGCAATGTGTAACAGCCCACGTGCTCCAGTAACAATTACCTACTGCTTATACTTGCAGATCGAATCAACATAAAGAGAAAAGGTGCATGGCCTTCTGCCTATCTCTCCGTGCAGAATGTAATTGATTGTGCTAATGCAGGATCCTGTGAAGGTGGAGACCACACGGGTGTTTGGATGTATGCCCATGACCATGGGATTCCAGATGAGACCTGTAACAACTACCAAGCTAAGAACCAAAGTACGATGCCTGTTTGCTTTGTGGCAGGGTTTCAGTCCAAATGTAGAAGATCTTGATCACTTCCTGGGTTTTCCATTTACCTGCTTCTGCCTTTCAGTGTAGTATCTGCTCCCTGACTAACAGAACAGGTTTCTGTGTGACTTCCACTCTAGCTAGACAGCATAACGAGTCATGTCCAAACAAGCTAAACCACCTAAACTGTCTGAATTTAATCTCTTAAGTCTGTGATACATAATCTCTAATGTACCAAAATACTCAGAAGTATCTCCTCAACCTAAAAAAAGAAGAAATGAAACGTTCATTCCAGTATTAGTGGAATGGTTTCTGTTTTGTAGAGAAGCACACTTCATCAAAGCACTTGTGCCTATTCAGAAAAGAACAGTAACTAGTGATGATAAAGGCTCCAAGTATAATTTCCAGAAAAACAATTAGTTCATTAGAGGCGTGTATTAGTAATTATTCCTTATAAGATCTTCCTCAAATTAAGTGTAAAAGAAAAAAAAAATCTTGGCATGGTATTATTAATTAACACTTGAAGAAAAGCATTCTCTTGTGGTGATAATCTCTTCTACTTTGCAGAGTGCAAAAAGTTTAACCAGTGTGGAACGTGTGTCACTTTTGGAGAATGCCATGTGATTAAGAACTACACCCTCTGGAAAGTTGCTGACTATGGTGCTGTCAGCGGAAGGGAAAAAATGATGGCAGAAATCTATGCTAATGGACCAATTAGGTAAATAAATACATATATATTAAAAGGTAGAAAGAAGGAAAGCATTTATGTACTAGTAATACTTGGATTGTGATATCTGGAACTCAGTCTAATGACTGAAGTGAATTTCTGCACTCTAGCAGCTGTTAGCAGCTCTGCACTAATGCACACTTCAGCTTGTTTGTAGATGAACTGAGCTCTGAAGTCAAAATGCAAGAAAGGGTGGTTTTTTTTTTTTGCTTTTCCTTTTTAGCCAGGCCTCCAACCTGATTTCTGTGTCTAAAGATGCTTGGTTTGTTTCATTACAGCTGCGGTATAATGGCTACCGAGAAGCTGGATGCTTACACTGGAGGACTCTATACCGAGTACAACCCCTCACCCACAGTGAATCACATTGTATCTGTGGCTGGCTGGGGTGTAGAAAATGGAACAGAATACTGGATTGTTCGTAACTCATGGGGTGAACCCTGGGTAAGGAAGCATGGGAAGAAAGATGCTTGCAGAATTACTTTAGAGGAACAGTGGAGTTTTCTCCACTTGCAGAGAGGTAGTTTTTCTACTTGCAAAGGTAGTTTTCATCTAGGGAAAATAAAACTTTCTTTGAACTCGATTTTCAGTTAATTAAAAATGGGAACTACCTAAGCTGAGGACAGAGATACTTGGCCGAAGTCACTGAGCTAACATCTACTCAATCTCAAATTCTGCCCTTTGTTGGGCATACGCCTTCTGTTACAGGCAGCTGTAAGTAGCTTGGTTGTAGGCAAAAATCAAGTCTTGTATATAGGATATCTAAAGGGGATGTAAATTCACCATGGCAAACTGC
Organism: Bambusicola thoracicus; assembly: GCA_002909625.1. Lineage (NCBI taxonomy): Eukaryota > Metazoa > Chordata > Aves > Galliformes > Phasianidae > Bambusicola > Bambusicola thoracicus. Next base: position 78,832 of record PPHD01000174.1, on the reverse strand, counting down.
CCCTTCAAACAAGATTGTCCTGTGACCCTAGTGCAATGCTTCTTCAGTGAATTCCTAGATTCACTTCTAGATCATTCCCATTTAGAAAACAGATTCGGTAGCACAAGTAGGTTTTTGAAGTCACAATGTCTCTGCTTATACTGATGCAAATTAATTCTCTACAGGGTGAAAGAGGGTGGCTGAGAATTGTGACAAGTGCATATAAAGGTGGAAGAGGAGCAGAGTACAATCTTGCTGTTGAAGAGGACTGTGCATATGGAGATGTTATACTTCCATGATTCTACACTATACATCTTTTCTTTTTTCTTTAGTAACTTTGGATTTGTCCCAGCACAACCTTGTGTTTAAAGAATAGCCTAAAACTTTCACAGCACAACTCTATCATGCTGTTGTGCAAAACTAGCCCAGATCATACCACACTGAGTCTTCAATGTAAAATAAATACAAAGCTGCCTTCAGATAATTATTGTGAATTTAAACAGAAGTAATTTATGTATGAAAACAGTTGTCTGCCTTGTTGCACAGAATTTTAATCATACTGTCTTCCAGAAGCTGTATGTAAATCTTTGTGTGTATACGTATATGCTTTTTTATAAATACAAATTACATACTGTATTAAGACAGAAAAAGTATACACAGTATTTGGGTCTAGAGCTTATACTAAAATAACAAATAATTGTATGGTATTTGCTTAATACTTAAGTTTGTTTTTAAATCTGCATTAAGTCTGGACATGATATACTAAAAACTAAATCCTCCTTGACCTCCTAGCGAAAAAATATTGCTGTACGTCTCATTGCTTTTATCCAACCAAAGTGATAACAGGGTTTAAATCTTTCATTTGCTCTAATTCCTTGCTTTAGTTTATGACTGGCTTTGATATTTTGCTTCTAGGGAGGCAAAGTATAAACCGCTACGAGCCAGAGCTCTCCTCCTGATCATTAATATGAGGAAAGGCTGCAAATTCTCTTCCCTAAAACTGAGTCAATTACTAAGTGGCAAGCAGTGCCATATCAAGGGTCACTAACTGGCATTGTTAATTGTATTTAATAAACTGACAATATCATCTTATGTGATTGTATGTAATTTTAAGGGTTTATTAATACTTGTGTACTGCTGTACCTAACTAGAAGTCTTATGTGGCAGACTAGTTAGCTGAGGTGCTACTGTTTTAACTGAACTTGTGAGATGGCTGCTCAATGCCACAGTATGTAGTGACTGTGATGCTTTAAAAAGCACCTCAAGTGAAGTTACATTACACACACTGGAGCTTGAGCTACAACCAAGGAGGAAACTGTTGAGGGATAACCAGGGAACAAAGAAACATTCCAAGGGTGTACAATACAACTTAGTAATCAATCTCCAAAAACTACTGTAAATCAAACTAACCTGTGAATTATGCCTCACTCAAACCTACAGGTAAGTTAAAGCTTTTTACTGGTGTAGACAAGAAGCAAAACAGTTTCTGTCATCTGTTACCTCTCAGTAGTAAAAAAAAAAAATTCTGCAACTTACCTTGGCTTTATCTGTCAAAGCAAGAGGAGTTTGTTCATCATCAGAAGGTAAGTTAGGGTTGGCAGAGTGGTGAAGACCCACAAATGAATAAGGTTGCTAGAGTTAAGGGTGAAATTAAGATTGTTGTGCTGTTCTGATTCTATTTGCTATCTAAGAACATGTTTTAGACTAGAGGTTAGGCCATGTTCCAGCCAGCTGGGATACTTCAAAGCCTATCTTCTTCCTACATGTAAGAATTGTACTGTAATCACCGGGTGTCAATCACCCAACATTCACCTCTTCAGCATTAAAGAAGATCTGGAATAGACATTTTAACTCTAGACAAAATGACAACCAAGAATCTCAAAAAGTGTGTTAGTTAGTTCCAACTGCCTCTTTGCTTTACCTTAGTAAAGAAGTGACTTCACAGTGCCACTAAGGATTAATTCTGCCAAACTGCAGTGCCTATGGTAAGTTAAGTCTCATTCAGCAGAAGAATAAGGGAGTGTAACAGTTCTGACAATAGCACAGCTAAGTATTAACCAAACAAATATCACGTGAATTCAGAAGAATTCAGATGTTTAGAGGAAGTGATAGTTTAGAGGAAGCTTGAACAGTGAGAAAAGCAGAAGTATGATTTGTTTGAACAGCTGGCAAATTTGCAATGGATGTAGGAACAAACTGCTCTTGACTATCACTAAGATGATATATGAGGCAGGGCTACAGCCTAAAATGAAGATTTGTAGGGCAAGTTGTTGCGGCAGCTGTTAATTCAACTTAAAAGAGGAAGTCAGGAACCAACTATGTATGATAGTTCTACATAAATATTACGAAGATCTCATGCAAGTTTAAGCACTTGTATCTACTCAAAGATGTGTGCAGGAAAGAAGGTTTGAAGCTGTGCCTAGAAAACCTGCCAGCGATGTGAGGGAAGGGCTGAAGAAAGGAAAGATGCACACCTTTTGCAAAGGAGTGAAGAATCTGTACAACCAGCTTCTCTCTCAAGCTGTCATGGTAGCCTGGAGTTTCCATTCATAAATCACTGACAGCAGAAAAGAGCAAAATAATTTCGTTTTTATAAGCAGTTGGACCTAAAAATTTCACCTTTGTTTTTCAGAAAACAGGTTTGTCAGGAAGCAGATGTGCTGTAAGGCACACCTAGGCTCGTCTGTGCCCCTTTTAAACACTTTATGTGTACAGGGAGAAATCCAGGCAGAGGAACAGAAACAAAGAGTGGACTCTGAAACTTTGTAAGAAGTCTCTGGAAAAGAACAAACCTTTATTTAAAGGTACATTAAAATCTTGGGTGTAATTCCCCGTTGTTTAGTATCAACCAGGACAGAGTAGAGATAAATATTATAAAAAGCCAAGCCACATCCAAACAACAAAGTTTTTGCACACATTTTTCAGACAGCAATAGAATTCTGATATGGTAATGAAACTTACCAGTAATATTTAATGCATCTGTTCAACAAAAAAATAGATTCTGAAGGATAGCACACTCACATCAGATTCACATGTTACTACAAAACTAACCTCGATTGTTACAACTCCATCTGTATTACAGAAAAGGTGGTTTTTTTTCAATAGCACTGTGTGTGTAGGATATATAGAATTCTAATATAATACAAAGGTGAGAGAGAGGCATTGTGGATTCTCTGCAGCACAGAACTAAGTACACAGACTTTTTCCTTTTTTAGACTCACAAGATGAAAGCCCACAGCATTGAAGATTTAATCGCCAGAGAACTATCTGAAAAATGTTTTTAGTGGGAACTACCTGCCCTGTTCTTCAGGTTTTTATGTATATATTACACACAGAGTCAGAGACAGCTTCTGCAAGTAACTGAAAAGAACACTCTGAGACAAGTCTGCCTCCTGCTGCCCTCTTCAGAATATTCAGATTTATGCTGTTTATACTATTTGTTTAACATCAGAAAATCCTTTAGTATTATTTAATCTTCCAAACTACATTAACAATCCTCTGAGAGAAGGCTCAAGGACACCGCGCAAGTCAATCAGATGCCCTTCAGCCCTTTCTTCCTTCTTTTTTGTTGCTGAGTTGCCCAGTTAGAGAACCTCAGTGGTGGAGAATATGTCAGAGCAGTGGCCACGTGCTCTGCATTCTTGACTTTTCCACCGCTCAGTTCATCACGATAAAGTTAGATTTGCAGTGAGCTTAAAAGAAGAAATGAAATAAAGTGTTCAGTACGTTACTCTGGTTTACTTGCTTTCATGTGGATTTCTCCATTATGTTATTAATTGGGATTTCAAGAAACAGATCATTTTAGTCAAGGAAATGGGTGTACTATGAAAGACTACTTCCTTCCTTTACTTTCTCTGAGACAGTAGTACCACTTCAGAAACAGCATTTGTCTTCAAGCTCCTCAGTACTACTCAAATTCCTAATTAAAGGAAAATTGCTAAACACAGGCCCATAAAAATGAAATAATCTGTTACAATATCCGGCAGGCATTCCTATTTTAGCAATCCTCCTCCTAAGCATTGTTTACAAACTGTAACAAATACACAAAGAAGCACGACTTACCTATGAACTCAGTGACAGGATCATGCTCGCCTTCTGTTTTAATAGTACCTGCAATACTTTCATTCTCCAAGATTGGAAGAAAAAGCTGTACGAAGTCTGAGGTATATGGAGGAGCAATCACATCCAGTACCTGAAATGGCAGACAAAACAGGATCATTCTTCCAGGTAGACAAGTGGTAGAGGCAGTATTTAATTCACAGTCCTCTCAATGGCATTCAAGTAGTTGCACTTTTAAGACCTTTTTTCTCCACACAAGTTATCAACTACATATTCTTGTGGTACCCTACCTTGAAGTACTACCCAGTACTTCAATTCTTTCTGAAATCAAAATTCTGTAGGATGCACATTGCTCAGAATCTGCTTTCTTACCGTCAAGAATTTATGAATTTGAGGTGAGCTGACTTACTATCCAAACATATACGTCAAATATTAAAGCTTATTTCTGTATGTTAACAAACAATTTTTGCTGCTGACCTCTGTAACAAAGTATCTGATGAGAGAGATATCTGTGTCTAACTTCTCCAGGCATTTGCGGATATAGCTGACGACAGGCAGGACGTATCCTCGACTAAGCAGGTGCACCATTCTATCCAAGAGAGTCTTCTTCAGTTCCAGCTGATAAAGAGGGAAGGGTTGGAGGTGGGAAAAAAAACAACAGGTCAGGACTTACTCTCAAAACGATACTATTTTCATTGCTCTTTTTCATGGATTCAATATCTACTACGATACTTGCTAATTGTGATCATATTCCTAAATTAAACTCTTAAGGCTGCTGTGATAACAACTTATTCTCAGCAAGCATATATACTATGAAGGAACATAAAAAAGGAATGCTCTGAGAATCACCTGCTCCATCACATCAAGCTGCGAATGTTCTGTTTCAAAGAGTTTGACAAGAAGTTGTAGAACTTGCGGATGAAGCAGCTGATGGCACGTACTGATCTGCAAACAAGATGAGAAAGTATGTTCATCAAAACTTCACTTTAAAAACCAACGTGCTGGTCCTAGTAGAAAAGTCTGCACTCATATTCAATGACAGAGGTAAATTCTTTTATTAAAAAATTATTCCACTACACAGAGCTGACAAATCCAAATAACTCTGAATAGAACAGATTCATCTCTGTACGTTCACTGACCGTGAAGTGGATGTAAATCTAGTTACAAGGATAAAAGTTGCTTTTGCTCTCAACAGGACTTATTTGTACATTTTTACCTCATCCAATAATGCCAGATGAACTGGAGTGTGATCAGTCTGCAGCTGGAAGTATCGGGGCTCTGACACCGTCCAATCCACCCACTTTAATACACCCATTGCCACCACTGGAAACCTGCAGAGGAAGAAATCACTTTAGAAGAGGACCATCCAAACAACCAATCACCATATTCAAGCATATTCTAAGGATTGCTAGAATTTCATAGTTTAACTTAGGCCAGAATTAATAAAATTTGAAAAGCTTTGATTGAAAAGTTGTCATCACATCAAGACAAGTCCTATCAAAAAAGAAGAACAAAAAATAGGCTGGAGAAAAATTCTGTTTATAAGACATTTCCTGCTCAGCACAAAACGCTAAAAGGAGTCAGCATAATTAGTATACACTCAAAGTTTGTTCCAGTTTGTTCAATATCAGCTGTTTCATAGTTTTAAGAAGAGAAGACATGTCTATTACTAAGAAGGCTTCATTAGGAAAACAAAGCAATCTGTCATCCTTTTCCAATGGCAGAGTCAAACATGCTCTGCAATGTGAGAGGGGCAATTTGTCAATGTCAGCCAGAATTTATGTCCTCATGAAGGAAAGATTTCAAGAAGTCAAAGGTATAATTTTGAAAGCTGCTTTCAGACCACATCTCACTTGTTCTGAAGTAAGGATGTTCTCACAGAGCTGCCCACAAAGGCACTTCCCTGTAGCATTACTCAGAAATAATACTTTCCTTCCAACAAAGGAAAGTTGGGACCGGTTTCTCTGCTCACCTGATGCACTGATAAAGAGTGCTCAGCTCTGCAACCAACTCTGATGCTCCTTTGTTCTCATTGCAACACAGATTGTGAACGGTTTCAATGGCTTTTGAAGTTGATTTCAACTCATCCTTGTTTATGCTCACTCTCTTGTTCTGAAAAATGCAAAGTTTGAGTACAAAACCCACAAACATACAGGGAGTTTCTGGTTATTTAAGCAAAGGAATTGTAGCTTGCCAGTACCCTAAGATTACTTTGTATTTCTCAAAGGTTAGACTCATAAGCAAGCTTTAGAAGAAAAAAGTATCGATGAGATGAAATAAAAAGATATTTGATTTATTTAATTCCTAGGTCACTGATTCTTTTTTCTTCTAAAAACTTGCCTATGAATCCTGAAACATTTCGCATTAGAATAAATAAACCAAGCCATTTTAAAAGGATCAACTTAATGACCAGGCAGTTCTTCAGCACAGTTAGACCATAGGGTTGAAAAGAATAAGTTATGGCCAGGACTGAACTTTACCTTTTTCCACATCTCTACTACACTAGCTGCATATGCCAGTATGTGAATGTATTTATGCTTGTGGTCCTGGTTGATCTTAGCACCTGGTTTAAACAATGACTGCATGAAGAGGTCCAGAAAGGCAGGTACTCGGATCTGAAGAAAATGAACAGATTATTAGAGCCTGAGAATTATGAGAAAGACATACATTTTGTATCTGATATGGCTTCCATAGAATGAGACATAAAAAAATCCTCCACAAGAGGAAGTTAGATGGTTTTCTGAAGAGCTCTGAACTTTTGACAACCACACTCAAAAAACACACAAAAGAGCAGAAAATTACAGTATTATTCAAGTATCAAAATGCCATCATTTATTACCAGAACTCACGTGAGAACAAGGCAGTGAGAAACCTGAAACATGCCATTTAGGACTGCTCATAACTAATTGCAAAACTGATTTTCTTGTTTGTGTGTTTGAAGGAAGGAATTTAATTCCTTACCTCCTATCTATTAGGAAGTTTTAAAAATTAATTTATTCTATGTAAAAAGACAGCTTGAAATAATTAAAAAAAAAACCAAACTATGCAAGGAGTCAATGCAAAATACAATACAAGTAGTAGTCACACATTTTGACATCACTTAAAACGACAGAGGGATGAGCCAGAGCGTTAACTTCTGTTCTGTGCTGATACATTTAGCACAATAAGACCTCAGATGTTATGAAGAGACAGCTACTGACCAGTTCCACTGGAGGCGGGTCCATGCTTGTGAACATTTTGAACAGGACAGTAATATCTGCTGGATTCAGAGCTCCTTTGGATAGCATTGCACCAAGAGCCTGACAGGCACGAGGGTAGGAGGCTGCAGTACCCAGCGCTAAAGTGATCTGACTAGCATCGTGGCCTCTAGGTGAGCAACACAGACATAGAAAGCAGCTTATTTTCTTCATTTAGACATCTTGGCTGTAGCCCCGCTGCATCAACAGCGCCCATCTGATGCAATGCATCCTTTACCATGGCTAATTACAGAAACGGGCCTGTATTTCCCATGTTTGATTCTAAAACATGCATCAAAAAACAAAAATGATTATTTTTAACAGAACACCAAGAGCTGATGATTCTATTTCAGGTCTCTCAGTATTTGACATGGAACGTATCTCATTCGATGGATTTTAATTCTACTGGAAAAAGCGCTCTATTGTAAGTGATTTCACTCCACCGCAGCGTGAATAAGCAGCTAAGAATTCTCCTTTTGCTCATCTAAGGTAAGTGTGAATGACTAAAAGAAGCAGTTTACAAATTACGGTGACTTATATTTGACTAATAGACACAACAGGCACTCACTTCTCATGAGCGTATCGCTGAACCTCCTGAGCGATCCGCCTGACGGCAGACCCTCCTTGCTCTTCTTGAGCTAATATAGACATCATAGATTGAGCAAAAAGGTACGTGTGCTCCCCATGGCATACCATCTTCTGTGAACACACACAGCGAAAATGTTATCAGACAACAAGAAATACTTCTCTATGATTACACTGCCTGAATAGCAAAGCTTTCACTGAAATCTCCTAATATGAAAAGGGAGAAGGGGAAGAATGCAATGGCCAAGAAGGAAGTGCAGAAAAGCAGCCTATTGCTGTGCACTGATACTATACAAGAAGAAATGGCTACATTGAAAACTTGTATTTGTTAGATGCCAGAGAGGAAACTCTACATACTTTACACAATCTATTTAACAAACATAGGAAACGTCACACGCATAGCCCAAAATATTCCTGGGAACAGAACAAACCAATTTCTATTTTTTAACTCGTATGTAACTTTTCTTCATAAGATTTTGTATGACTTCATACTACGTCAAGACATCCTACCATCCCACAATCATCTGTACATCCTAACTGGAAAGGAACAGAAAGTACCTTTCCCCACATAATAAGGAATGAAGGACTCACAGCGAACTCGGGGAGGTTTTTTTCAAGGTTTTCTTCTCCTCCATCTAAAATCGTTGCCAGAGATGTACGCAGAACTCGGGAGAACACCTCCAGCTGCTGACAGGCTGTTGAAACACTGGTTATTTCTCCTTGATATCCAGCATCAGATATAAGCTGTAACAAAAATAACGACAATAAGAAGTCACAGAAGACATGATTTACTTAATATTTCAGATATCCTAGCAAGTCCAGGACACACAGAACAGGAGATTTTTGTCGGCATACATTTACTGGGCTTCATGTTCATTAGTTACACCACATAAAAAGAAAGCAAACATAATGCTTTGTTCTGAAATAGGTACATTCTACATTCATAGGTACATTATGTCCCAGAGACATAAGAAACTCAAGTGTTCCACTAAAGCACAAATGGATAGAAATTTGTGGTTTGCGTAGGAAACTATATGAATTGTACCTTCCATCTAAGGTAAGACTCTCTTTTGAGATGAGATTTTGTGCTTTTACTTCGTGTGTGCCAACAACATCCGTAAGGCGAGATAAGAATTGGTGTATTTTGTACTCATATATACAAATATTTATCTGTACATAGGTAGTAAAAACAATAGCCAGTAACAGAGCTTTATGCACACACATACACGCCATGTGCAAAAAGTCTAGGAGAAATAGGAAAAAAACCCTGTAAACAAGCATTTCCCAGGACATAAAAAACAAATCTGCTGTTATGGCACGAAAGTAGGGAAAATAAGTAAGGGAAACAGACAGCCTTGCTGTTTCTTTCTTGAGCAGCACACTAAAGTTTCACTGTTAAATGAGAACAAAGGCTTATCTGAAAGCAAATTTACAACCCAGTAAATATAAAAATGTCGCTTAGAAAACAGGCAATGCAGAATTTGCAGACCCAAATCAGAGCAAAAAAACCTCCAAAAGCAGAACGTCACATTGGAAAACACATTTACAACTTGTAGGACAATTCCTCCCACCAATACGTACTCATACTGTTGTGACATTTTAATAAGCGGTACCAGCAGGAACACATATGAGTTACAGGTAACACTACAGCCAACATTTGACGCCAGAACAATAAACCTGTTAAGGATATTCTTATATATTACACTTCAGTGTATTACCTTCACAGTAAAATTAAGCATCAGGCAGTCCGGATGGGCTTCTGCCAACTTGTAAAAGAGATCTCTCCATGTTGTATGTGCTATCATTTGCTCAAGCCAAGCTGGAGTCTGAAAAGATTAAAGCAACAGAAACAACCATAAGAATTTCAACGTGTGAAGATCATTAAAAGTAAGCTTTTTACTTCTGAAGAATCCAACGAGTTGCTGTAAAGGANTAAGGGAAACAGACAGCCTTGCTGTTTCTTTCTTGAGCAGCACACTAAAGTTTCACTGTTAAATGAGAACAAAGGCTTATCTGAAAGCAAATTTACAACCCAGTAAATATAAAAATGTCGCTTAGAAAACAGGCAATGCAGAATTTGCAGACCCAAATCAGAGCAAAAAAACCTCCAAAAGCAGAACGTCACATTGGAAAACACATTTACAACTTGTAGGACAATTCCTCCCACCAATACG
>PPHD01000174.1:0-68769 GCA_002909625.1 Bambusicola thoracicus | reverse complement strand
CTTTATGACATCCATATAACTTTCCTAAATTATCAAACCTCTCAGGAATCCAGTGAAATACAGAGAATTTCCCAAATGTGGTTATTTCTTAACTGAAGAGCTTGGAGGACACGATTCCCTTCACCCACCACCTACTGATGCATCACACAAAGACATCTGCCTAGGCACAAGTGGATACTCATGTAAAGATGACAACATAGATTTCATGCATACCTCTCCTTCCTCTGTAAAGATGGAATCTGCTTTCCGAGGGTCAAAATGCTTGATAAGTAAGCTCTTTAAATGGTTTTCTACAGTCTCCTGAACTTGCACAGGCTCAACGCCTGTAGAGAAGGGGGAAAAAAAGCTTGGTTGATGCAATCTGATCAAGCTTCTTACATTTTCCAATAGCATTCTGTTATGAGAACAGGAGGTACTCAACAATTTACTAGCAATTTATCGTTAGGCAGAAGATGGGAAAAGAGCCATCAGCTCTATTAACAAGCCACACAGTTACACACACGTACAGACTGAGAAATTCTCATTCATTTTTCCTAAGTGCGGTCTGCACTAAGGAACACATGCAGGTGCCACTGCCCATCTTCTCTCACTTCCTTCATCAGCCAGGATAACAGCAACACCAGTAATTGCACAGTCGTTACTGAGCGCTACACCAAAACATCCTGAACACAAAAGGAACTGCCAGGACTGGTGCAGCACCGAGAAGTTACACAAGAATGGGAAGAAATACTGATATGCATTCTGAAGACATTTTTCACATCATAGATAATTTAGTGACATACGCGTACAGGATAACAGCTAGAATATGATCCAGTCTCGGGTTTACCACCAATTCACATAGTTCTGGTGCACGCCTACGGATCCAAGCTACACAGCATCACCCACCGTACCCGTCTGAATGAGCCACTCTGCCAGCAGGTTCACCGTCTGTGCCACCGCAGTGTAGTTTTCAGACAGAAGTTGGATAACATTCTCTGGAGAACCTCCTGCTTGGAAATACCTGACGGGAAGATCAGAGAAGAGCTACTTCAAAATTACCTTAGAGAAAAAAAAAGCAAAATTCTCACATTTCTACACAAGCCAGCAGCACTGCACAGTCAGCTGTGCTCACCTTTTCAGTGTGTTGAATATCGACGGCTCCATGATGTAGTCGGGGGTTGAAAACTTCTTCAGACACTCCTGCTGGACTTCAGCATCGTCTTCTCCCTCCCCATCCTCATCGTCTTGCTAGTTGCAAGCACAACCACGTCAGCCACCCCTGGTGTTTCTGGTGCACCACCTACATTCCTACACGCAGGCCGTTTCTGCCCACGAGAGCTCACACGCAGCAGTTCAGCACACGACCCGTTCCCCAGAGAAATACGGTTTAACGCAGCAGGCAAAACCCGGCACAAACCCAGCCCGCCTCGCTGCTGCTTCCTTCCTTTCAGTGCCCCTCCAAGCCCCCGTCCCGCACCAGGGAAGGCTCCGCCCGCCCAGGCCGCCTCAGGCCCGACGCCGGGCTGCCCCGCGCCCGCCAGCGCTCACCGCCCCTCCGTCCGCTTCGTTGCCCCACTCCGCCGCGCTGCCCTCGAAGTAATCCGCCTCCTCCATGGCTCTGCGGCCGAAAGAACCGCGGCGATAGCCGGAACCAGGCCGCGGCCCGCCCCTGGGCGGAGCGGCGCGGAACGGCGGGCCGGGCTGCGGGGCGGTGCCGCGAGCGGCTCGTTGCGGAGCGGCGGTCGCTGTGCTTCAGTGCCGGGGCCGCGGGACGAGGCGTGGGCCGCCGCCTGGCGAGCGTGGCCGAGAGCGGGACTGCGGCACACGGAAACGCCGCGCCCACACGAGCAGGAAAGCAGCGGAGCGCTGCGGGTCGGCGAGCAGGAGGCAGACCTCCGTGTAGCAGCTTCACTGGAAACAGCGTCGGATGGCCTTCGGTTTTAACCGCGCGCTCCCATCCGTGTTTCTGTCTCATTTCTGTTCACCACAGCATACAAAGAAGAAAAAGCACTTAGGTTTACCCAGATGTTCACGACAGCTTCTGTTATCCTGCGCATAAACGCAACTCATTTCCCACCCAGCACACATCGGATGGTGTTCGGTTCCTGTGTGAAAGGTCCTTGAGCTGCGTTTCCCAAGGAAGGAGTTCCCGTGGGGCACAGAGCGCTCAGTGAGGGCCGCCCGGGGCCTGCAGCGGCACTGCGCCCAGAGGGGCGACCGGGGGGAGGAGTGGGGAGAATCCCTTTTTTGGGGTGGGGATGGGAACGGCTCCTGTAAGGGGTTAACAGATACACCACACATCTAATGCCAATGTTAGAACCCACCCGTTTGTCACATTTTGTTGCCGGTCTTTTGAGCAAATTGCTGAACGGCTGTGAGATTTCTTACCTACAGTGCTCAGTGTGGTACAGGTGATGAAATCACCCCATTTCGTTTGGTTTCCTGCCTGGGACAAGAGAGAGAGACCCCACGGAAGGGCTGACCTCCAACAAAAGCGAATGCCTTTCAGCCACAACTGTAAAAAATACCCATCGTGGAGTTCTCTGTACACCCATTATCTCAGCTCCCTGCAAACTGATGCTAAAAGAACTCGTGTTTTGCATGAGCCCTCTGCAAATCAGGCAATACATTTAACATGAGATGAGGCATGAACTTCCCCATTGAGGAGGAAAGTAAAGCAGCATCAAATTAGGCCAATGAGTTTTGGCTGAAGAGCTCTTCAAGTATGACCTGGAGGCTCGCTGGTAGCAGGGTTATTCCAGGCACGGAACAGTACTGAACTTTCCTGTAAGAGACAGAACACGGTAGCTAAGTTGAAGACATAACGTCATTCTAATACCCTTCAAATTTCAGCTTAAAAGTTAGAGCTGTCTTTATATCCCATGGACTGCTTAAGAGCTCTGAGTACTTTTCAAGATAAGCCAACAGTGGAAATGTTTTCTTGCTTCAAAAGCATGTTCCACAGTTCACTTGCATACTGATCACTGGACACATTAAACTGCACCTACAGAAGCACCTCCCAGTGCCCTACGTGCATGTTCTGTCATTCCTAACTTGGGGACAACCTGCATCCAAAGGGAGCACTCTTTGGGCCGTGGTGTTGGACAGAACCATTGGTTGCAGGCTCCCCAGCGTGAAATCACTGATAGGTTACAACAGCCACTGCCTGCAGCAGTGCGGGGCATTCAGACCCTCAGACAGACCTGTGTAGCCCAGCACAGCTGGCAACACTGTGGGAAACAGAACTCAAGGTTAGCATCCAAACCTTCATTTTAGATGTTGTGCCTTCAAGTAAAAAGTGAGTAGAAATTAAAACTACTGAGATACATACGAATCATCACACACATTTCAGGAAAGACGTGTGGTCTCCTACAGTTCTAGGTCAATACAAAACACCTTTCATTAATACCTCAGAGTTTTACATGGACACATATTTAGTTTAACACAGTGCTCCTCTCCATTTGCCTTTCAATGGGAGCTCTTCTGATACTGCCAAGAGAATACCGATGAAATACCAAACGTTCCATGGAATGGAGCCCCTCTCCAAGCAGCCTTCCATTCACACACCTGATGAGGGGATCCAGAACCCTCACACAGCCCTTCTTTTCTCTGCGTGATCTCTGCTGGCACTCCTGCATTTTGGTTGTAAGAATGATAAAATGCCAAATTCATATCAAATACAGGAAAACTACAAATAGAAAGACTGTTCTTCACTGCTAACGATGTGTATAAAATTCACAACTTAAAAACATTACTGAGTTTGCACACCGGAACAAACTCCCAACATTACCACCTCTGGACTGAGCCTGTTCCTCATCCAAACTGGAGAAGTGATTGATTATCAACAGAAGCATTGCCCTCTCATTTAATATCGCAACCAGGTGAATTAAAGTGAAGAGATGCACTCACATTTTAATTCCCTCCCATGTGTTTACTGGGACTTCAACCACAGGCAGCACAATATGTTACACAAAAAGATCCTGGAGTTGGCATCCATCCTCTCCCTCCAAGTTCTACCATTCCTTCTGGGCTGAGGATTGTGCTTAAAGCCTTCATTTTTTCCTGTCATTAAAGGTTTTTGAGGCAGAATTCCTACGTGGAAAAAGCTGCCGTTTCTATTCTAACATTTTCTGTACAATAGAAATTCCATATTTGGCCGGTTACCCTTATTGCACAGGTATCCATAAGCGCTTGTTTGTGTTGCTAAACTAGAAAAGAGCTCCCTATTTCTGCTCAGAACCATGCAAGGTTCATAGAACCCAGAATTTATGTAAACCTTATTATTTGTGTATGTTCAACGCAGTGAGAAATGATCACAGTGCCTCACCAGCTGCTCTCCCAGCAGAAACGTGCATTAAACTGCACCCACTTTGCTCAGCTCAGTGCAGTAAAAGTAGGCAGGGTAAAAAGCAGCTTAAACTTCTAATAACAGGAAAAATCCAAGCTGCAAACAATTAAAGGGCAGTACTAACAGCTGGAATTGTAGCTATCGCTGCAATACAGAAACACCAGAAGCAGTGTTCCCCAGTCACCCCAACACACCCACTCACAGCACTGAGCTCACCGTTATGACGGGGATCCCAACATGTTCCCTCCTGGAATCTGCCCTGTCAGCCAGCAGAGATTTCCCAGTGAAAGGCTTTCATCAGCGGAGCTTCAGAACCCCCTTTGCAGCTTATTTTATTTCCAAAGATACGTCAAAGTTTGTCAGAAAGACTTTTTCCAGTGGACAAATTTTCAACGGCAGACTGCAGAAGGGTACATTTCTGTTCTTGGACTGCAAATGGATGCTTGCTTGTAAGCGCTCTCATTGTTACACAAACTATCCTGGCTTTTTAGGTCTGAGGATCAGCTCAGGCTTCCACTGACAGCAGCCTGTGGCCCCAATGCTGCCACGTGCAGTTGGTGGGAACGTTATCGCTGAGTTCCACAGAAGAGGTGCTGTAAGTGCCCGCACTGTTAGAAGCACACACAGCCCATGAGATCGGCCTGGGGGAAGAAGAGAACTTGCTCTCTTCCAAAACATTACATCACTGTATATCTTGCAACATCGCCATTGTTCATCTCGGACACTTGCACAGCACCAATCCCAAGCTGTACCGCTATCACTATGGCACTGGCCTGGTGCTCTGACGACACGGGTTCTGTCTCCTCATCTGCGGTCAATTTCCTCTGCAATCATATTTGTAACTTTTGTTTTTCCTGGTATGTCATTTTTGACATCTGAAAATGGAATACAATGCAAAACGTCCCAATCATTTACGGGAGCGCTGTGCCACCACCAATTACAAGGTGCTCGGACTTTAAAGCGATGGTCGTTAATATTTCTGTGCATAGATTTACTGGGAGAAGCAAATTATGCTGCAGGTATCAATTATGTGCAACACTGAAACAGAACTAGCTTCAGTTCCTCCAAAGGTAACGACATACTGTAGGTTAAATCCTATCCTGAATGCTGTGATTCAAAATACGTCTCAGACAAATGAGGATGTGCCCTTAGGGCTCCCATCTGGCAGCTGATCCAGCGCGCCTTTTGCATCAAAGCCTGCTTCCAACAACTTAGAGAGCTCCAGTCTGAGCCTCTAACAGAGCTGTTTTTTGATGCTTTCAGAAGCTGCTGAATGTTTTTTGTTTGCTTCGTAAGTCTACAGTCAATTTATCCCTCCACGTTATTAAAAACCTTCAGGAGATCTCACTAATCTGATGCATCACATCGGCTGCTGAGTGTGCACCGATGTACAAATTGCTAGAAGTTCTTGCATTGAAATAAGTTGCTGCAAATGCACAGTAGCTGATTTTGAAACCACAACATCTCTACAATTTATTATTATTTTTTACAAAATACCCAAAGTGATCAGACCATATTGTAGGTTACTGGCTTGCCAAAGGTTATGTTTGTAAATCAAAACCATTTCTGAGTTACAGAAGTGCCAAAAACAATCTTGAACCAGTATTTCTTTTAAAACCAACCCCCATCCAACGGAACAGCTGTATAACTTAAAACAGAAACAAGAGTTTGTGTTGGAAACTGTTTAAAAACCAACCCACCAAATCATGCTAGAGCAGTAGCCTTGTATGGCAAAGATTAGCTTAGGGCAATTTAGTGCCAAGATATAGACCCTTTATAATGGAAATACTGACACAACCTCAACTATAGTGATGCAAATATGCCCTAAAACACTGTATTTGCTTTTATTAATAAAAGTGGTAGTGTTTACATTTGCAGGTATCTTACACTTCAGCATCACAACGAATACTGAGTAGAATGAGTAAAATTTTGGCTGTAAGGTCAGAAGTTTCCAAACAGATGAATGAGACAGAAGTGAAAGTCCTCAGTCACGAAAACAAGAAGTTCAAATAAATAAATAAAACAAAACTAGGAAATATGGGTAAGCATTAGGTTGGAATGGTTCAATAAACTGCAAATTATGGCCACTAAATTAGAGAGACAGAAGAAAACACAGTAACTTATTAAATAGCAAGCATTAAAGCTTTATGGTTTTGTATTAAAAAAAAAAGAAAAGAAAAAGAAGCTGTTAAAAGTAAGACTTGCATTTACCAGGCCACCAAACTGCATGGACTAATAAAGAGACTAACAAAGGCAATACTGAGACATTAAGACACACACACACTCCATACTTGTGCAACTCAACTCTATTCAAAACAATTGCCTTTCTCCTCACTTAAAAAAAAAAATGCATCCCCTAAACAATTCTGTTCATATAAAGCTTTACAGGAAGGTATCTTAGACTGTTACTGTCTCATAGAGCTCACTGCTACGATGTACCCTTCTCGTTATCAGAAGAAGTTGGTTTATTTGTTGGTTGGTTTAAATGGGGGGCTTTGCTTCTCTCAGATGAGAGATTACATTCCTTACACCACGGCAGGTTCTCCCCTTTTACACATCTGCTGCTTACACCAACTCCTCCCAGGCTTAAGATTAAGGGTTGGCACTAAAACGTTTTGGCTCCTGCAACTAAAATTAAGGCTCACAATGGATTTCCTTTTCACTCCATGTCCCATTTTTACCTCCCTTAACCTACAGGCACTGGATACATTCTGAAGTGACTGAGGGCCATTTTCAGTCACGTTCTCCTGCGGCTCTGCCAGGTTCAGGTGACAACTTTCTAAATGCATCAACAGGAAAGAGAATTTCTCAAAAACCAAGATCAACTGCAGCTAACATTTTCAGATGATTTAGTGTCTTCTCATGGAAAATCAATAGTAATTTTGACTTATTTGGAGTGACTGGGACACAAACTCCATCAAATCCCAGCTCTTCACACACGTGAAAATGGACTAAGGCGATTAATTTTCATTTACAAGTTCAGCCACAAACACAATGCAAACTCACAATCCTGAACAGCTGCAGTCTGAGTATCGAAGGCATCTGATACCTGAAGCAAATCCAGCTGCACAGACAGTGCTGAGCACACCCTCACTTCGATTTAAACTGGACCTTTTCCCAAAGCAGAATCGCGGGATCTCGGATGAAGGGAAGCAAGCTAGTGTGAAAGGCAAAGAGGCAAGTGTTCGTTTTCCTTCTGTTTTCCTTTTAAAGTCACTGCATTAAGATCCAGATCGGTTCAGGGATGTAAATGAAAGGGAATAGGGGTGTTTGAGTAATATAAGCTAACACTGTTCTAGATGTGTTATTACAGTTGTAATTTCTGACTCTGTACAAATTGTACACGTAGGTTTAGACACATGAAAAAGTAACACGCTCACAGAGACATAAAACACCTAGGTATAAAATATAAAGCAGTGTAGTAGTTACTAAAATTACATGCTCTCTTATTGCTACAGTGATTTTTGCTCTTTTTCTTTTTACTGTACCACATGTTGTTCTAAGCATATAATTTGCATAAATTATTCAAGTTTAAGAAAAATCCACACATCTTCACTTTAAGCTACTTATATAGTTAATATAAAACAAAAAGGTTCTAAAGTATCTCTTTATTAAAAGAGAAATAAAAATGTCATTTGAAACTGGAATTCAGTGGCCAAATCCAAGGGCAGTGCACACCTTGTCATCTGGTAGTATTATGCCCACGCAGTGTAAGTGGAGGTTGGTGGGGTATTTGGCCCAGTCTAGAGATGGTCACCAGACCTGCATGATGCCCTACGTGTTTGTTATTGTTCTGTTTTTGTCTTTAGCAAAAAGGACTATGAATGACCAAAGACTAACATTTATAATTTGTAGCAAAATTTGGTTTATGTAGAAACAAGCCATGTTTTGCATTTGGATAGAGATTTAAATGAATTAAAGCTAAAATTAAAAAGCATGATGCTGCAACATCTGGTCACTTGTTGAAGACCTCACTTTTAAAGTGGTTAAGTTTGCACAATTTATACTTTTTTCTTTTTTTTTCCTTTTTATCTTTTTTTTCTTTTTTTTTCTTTTTTTTACTAAACAGTATTTTTCCTTCTTTTATAAACCAGAAAAACTAAACTACAGATAAATTTTCCCTACCTTGAGCTAATGCTGCAGATAGGGTTGACAAAGCTGTACAGCGCAATCAAACATACTTACATCTTAGCTCATTGTACAGGTACAGCCATAATCAAGGCACAAAGATCTTCTACAAGTTATTTTTTTTTCAATAAAGTTGTACAAAATAATACATTTTACAGTCTGTACAAGAATAATAATCCAGCAGTAAAATAAAAAATGAGGGGAGGGAAGAAGAAAAAGAAGGGAAAGACTGTGAGGACTACAGTCCAGATAATGATTTTTATAGCAGACGGGATCATCAGTGGACAAACTGAAAACAGTGTGTGGTTAACTCTTTCTGCGATCACAGGCCATATGCAGTTCAATTCATAAGTGTCCGTGGTTGTCTTAAGACCACCAAGACTGGTTTTAAAAATACCCTTCTGAAAGGTAGCAGTTGGTTTTTGCACTGTCTACGTCTGTTGGAGAATTGTCAGTATTTCCGTTCAAAGCCACATTACAGTCAGAGAACCAAACTCAAGTGTCTGTCTTCAAACTTGGTCTGTGACTTGGCACCTTCTTTAGTCTGATGCAGTGAATGGTACAAAGTGGAGATCATGGGTTATATGATTATGCCCACAACAGTGCTAAATTACCTAAAGTATTCTCTCCCCAATTTTTGCTTTATGCTTTAAATTTTAACCCCCAATTCTTTCAGGTGCTCCACATTCAGGCCTTTCAATTAATTAGTTTATTTCTTTCTTTTTTTTTCCTTTTCTCTCTTTTTTTTTGTTTTGTTAATAACAGTGTTAGGGAGTCCTCATGGAAATGGCCTTTAAGTGTTAGGGGCCATCTCAAACTGTCCGAGGGGTACAGAAGCAAGCTTAGAAGTGCTGCTATTGTCCAGCAAGGAGAAAAAGTTGAGGGGTGCAAATCAACGGGAGATTCAAACAGTTCTCTTCCGTCCCTTGTGGGCAAGGGTGGTTTTTTTCTTTTCTAATAAGGAATAAGGAGTCCAAAACACAGAAAAAAGTGCTGTCCATCACAACAACTCGTATTGGCGAAGGTGCATGCGCTGAATAATGTCCCGACAGTCATTGAAAACCCTCCGGATGTTCTCTGTATCCACTGCACATGTGAAGTGAGGATAGCAATAGTGCCTTCCATCTCCACTTGCTGTGCTGATTCTCTGTTAAAGGTGAGAGAGATACCAGGTTACAATAGGACTGGAGAAAACAAAAAACAATCTCAGACCTCAGCTGAATGAAGGTTACGGTCAGTGTGTGTGAGCTGTGTTTTCAAAGGGTGTAGCTAAGAGGCAAAACGGCCACAATTTCTCACTCTCTCACCTAGAACATGAAATTTAAAAGGACTGCAATTATACGGTGAGAGGTCACCACGTACCAGGGAATTCTGCAGTTGAAAGAGAACTCAAAGAAGTGCTATTTTACGTATGTTCAGTGAATTTAGCCACACAACTCCTAACGAATCACTGCACGTAGAAAGTGGGAATGTGTCTCATAGCACAAACCTCTTTAGGTTTTTTTTAAGTGTTTCTTTTTAAGATTTTACACTTAAAAAAGTCTCTCTCAAAATTTTATTTTGTTCCAATATAAAATGAACCCACAACTCAATTGCCATACTCACCATTACAGCTGAATTTAAAAATATATTAAAACCCCTTTGTCTAGTATAGCTTTAGCTGTACTTTACTTATAGCTTTAGATTTAGCTGACTAGTAATAGAAAAAAAGTACATGAAAATATATCATTAACATTTTGCAGATGGTGCATCTTTTCATTAGTCTTTGTCTTTAGAAGCAATGAATAAAAGCCTGGCCCCACTAACAGCAGCAGGATTTCATTCGTTATTCTCATTATTATATTAATATAATATTATATTAATATCTCGTAATTATATTAAGGTTTCTTATTTCTCACCAATGCTTTTGCTATTTAATTACAGTCTGCTTCAACAAACATACCTGCAAGAGCAACTCACAAAGTGCTGAGCTGTAAAACGTATCTGTTTTGTGCAATGCAGACATTAAATATAAACTACACAAGAAGTGGCAGCATTTTTCAGTATTAAGAAGTGCCTAAAGCCTGGATTTAAGAAGAATTACATAAGTAATATTGAATGAAAGCAAATACTTACAAGAAACTCGTCTCTAATAAAATACTTGGCCCTTGTAACTCTGGGATCCTCACCAGGCTCTGGTGTTGCTGATTAATAACAAAATAAGCATCTCATTAAAACACATCTTTTGTTGATAGCTCCTAAAAATTATAACTTGTCCTGTTTTCTGTTCACATGTGATAGAAACATATGTATTTTGCAAACCTGACTAAGAAATAAAACAAAACATAATATTTTAAACAGCAAGATGTTAAAATATTTAGAACAAAGTACCATTGAAGTGTCTCTAATACCAGACATCTGGCAGATTAGAACAATGACTGCAAATGTGACTGAAAGGAATATACTCTTGCTACTATCGGGTCTCACACCACAATAGCTTGGGAACAGTACTAATGAGGTTACAGATAAATTGTGATGGTAACTGTATAGATTTCATTTACTATTGGTTCATTCGTGTACAGATGTAAATATTTGCACAGTTCTGTGACAAAGGCCCTTCATTATAGGCTTCCTATTAAAAAAAGGTTCAGTCAGTCTGCTGACTTGTGGCAACCATCTCAGACAGCAGGGTCAAAGTTGGTCCTTTAGGTATGTGTCAGAAGTTGCTGCAGCATCTCTCCAGCACCACTGGTATAAGCTGCACTGTACTCTACCAGCAAAGTAATAGGATTTTGGCATGATGAAACTATTAATATACTAAACAAACAAAAGATAGTGCTGTCATATTATAAAAACCTAAAATAGAATAGAATAGTTCATTTGGAAGGGACCTACAAAGATCATCTATCTACTCCAGTTACCTAACCCCTTCAGAGCTAAGCCAAAGTTAAAGCATGTTAGAGCATTATCCAAATGCCTCTGACTACAGACAGGCATGGGGCATCAGCCACCTCTTTAGGAGACCTCCTCAGGTGTTTGAGCACTCTCATGCTAAAGAAATTTTCCCCAGTGTTCAGTTGTAACCTCCTCTATCACAGCTTTGTGCTGTTACCTCGTGTTCTAATCCTAACGTTACTGCTTGGCTGAGAAACAAGAATTATTTATTCTTGCGATTTTCAGATCTTACCTGAAATTAACAAAAACACTGCAAATGCGATTAATAACAAAATTATCAGTTGCTGATAAAAATCTTACCATCATCTGGTGTAGTGTAGCGAGCAAATTCTGGAAAGTAGTCTTCAATTTTAGATTTCCCTGCCAAAACTTTCTCTGCTAGCAAATCTTGTTTATTCAGGAAAAGAATTACTGAAATGGTCCGTAGCCACCTATAAGAAATTGAAGCTGGATAACTTGAGATGGCATAGCTAGGATCATTTAGTCAAAAGAAACATAATCTAGTTCTGAAGACAACATGTCATTATGATCCAATACAATAATTGTGAATTCAGCAGCGCAGTTCAGACTGCACACACCCTGAGGTTTGGTTCATATGGTTCCAATGCAGGCAGTGAAATTTACCCTCTTTCTACCATGAATCCAAACACAGCAAATAAGTGAGCTTACAGTAATAAATTAAGAAGTGGTTATCACTGCTTTAATTAGTTAACCCTCAGTACAGCAACTATCAGTTTGTAACTCTCCACAGTGTTCTTCAAGTACCTGAGTGCATGAGACATTAATGTAACAAGAAGGCAGCCCTGAGAAAAAACTAGCTTAAACAATGCCACGAGAAGCAAATAATACAGGTTACTCTCTAACAAGTCTTCACCAGGATTACTAGTTTATTCGAGATTAACAATGAAACTTCAACTCACACACCTGTTGTTCCAGATACTCTTGAAGAGATTTAGTGCTTCTTGAAGCCGATTGGTCTGATTGTCCTCTCGTATAACCATGTTGTAGCTACTGCTGGCCACCACAAATATGATAGCAGTCACATCTAAATCAAGAAATACTCATGATTTAATATCAACTTTCAAAAGAAACATCCAAGAACTTAAGAGTTCACAAAAAAAGCTGCCAAAGTTTCAGTTTCATTAGGAGATAAGACTAGAATGCTATTAAGTATAAGAAGCATTCTAAGTACCAGAAATCAAAAAAGGCCTGGAGATATTCTTAGGATTACAGAATTCAGATTTCTGTGTTTGTGTGGCTGTGCTGCTTCATACCACTACACTGACTTCTAAGATCATCTGCCGCAGACATCAACAGCAGAAGGGATGAGTCAGATCACGAGGTAACAGGAAGAGGAAGGAGCAGAGGTAAAAACCAAACAAATCTGTTATAAATAGCACAGAAGAAAATACTGCACAGTAGTCTCACATATATCAACAGTGTTCAGCTGATACTCCTGTGACAGTAACTGCAGGGAAGAGAGTTCTAAACTGCATTCTACCTCATCTCTTCTGTAGGATCTCACTATAACTTGTCTAAAAAGAGACAGACTTCTGCATAGCTCCACAAATATTTTGCCCAAAGAACAAAGAAAAAAAGAAAAATATTTTCATCAACTTTAGCTTTAAGAGCACTTGTGTGGAGGAAGGCTTCACACCTTAATAGAGATACAGAGGTGAAACAAACAGCTTTAGTGAAGGTGTGTGCAACACTTCAGGATACATAACTACCTCATTTTAACTGTATGGCTGTTAGGAGTAAGTCTCCTACAATAAACTGGCCTACCAGTGTTAAGATTCTAGAGTTCACAGAATGCCTGAAAAAAAAAGCCAACAAAGCCTATTAAATGAAGAGAGGAAAGCTGAAGAAGATGAACAGGCCATGTTAAGTTATCAAACTTTAATTCCTCCCCACCCACACTCTCCTTGCCCGACATCTCCCAGATCAGAGTTATAAAAGTTTACATGAAAAAAAATATAAATGCCATCCAGTATGACTGCTCAGAGAATTCCTGAGCAAGCTACCTGGAGAGAGGATGGCTTTCACAAGGTGAGAATATAAGAGCAACATTAAAATGATGTGGGTGACTATTTTATAGAAATGAATTCTAATCATACCATTAAAACACTGGATCCATTTCCGGCGTTCATCTCGTTGCCCTCCAACATCAAACATACTGGGAAAAAAAACCAAACTGAGTCACAGTACTTCTCAGGCAAATGAAAACAGCACATGCAAGAAATTTTAGGACTTCCATATCGCAGAAATTAAAAGAAATGAAGCATTATGAGAACCTCAGCAAGTATCCACTGACATATACAAGCAGGGCTTTCACTACAAAATAGAACCGTGTGCTCTCAGCAATGCCTACAGACAAAGAGTAAGAAATTCTGGTGCACGCACACTGCAGGCTAATTTTCATCCTTACAAAGACAACACTGAAAGAGGCTCGGCAACAAGTCAGTTGGAGGTATTACTTCCTCCAATTTATCCCAGTTCTTCTGTACTGTATTAAAGAATGGGGAAAAAAATAAGCAAAAGGAGGGCACTTACTGAAAATTTACTTTGTCCACTTGAAACTTGGTTTCAAAAATTCCTGATGTCAAAACTCTGCATCTGAGAAGATCCTAGAGCATAAAGGGAAAGTAACTGATTCAACATATACTTTATAATTCTTCATATGTCCAGCAAGAGAAAGAGAACTTTTTACTTAGTTCTGACAGTGTGCTACAAACACAGAGAATAGAGCATTAAGTATCTACACTCTGATCTGGAAAATGCCTAGACAAGTATCCCTGTGCTCAACTTTAAAAGCACATACAGTTTCACAATCAGGATGCCAGTGCCTGGCGTGGAACAGAAGAGAACACTCACAGGTCAGTTACAGCAAATGCGAAAGTTGAGGCCAGTGGCACATCACTGGAGATCCTCATTCACTGATTTCAGTGGGACTGCAGCGCACAACAGGATCTTTAAGCAACTACCAACTCATTCCCAATCTCAAAAGACAGATCTCTTCCCCTAGCTGCTCAGTGTTTGGCTATTAAAAGAAGTGCCCAGGTCTCCAAATTTTTCATCTTTTTTTCCTTAAAAGAATCAGCAATTCAACCACCTAAATCTTACAAGAACTGTGTTTCTCAAAGATAAAATTTGAAATTTCCTGAAGAAACAAAAATGATGACAGTAATTTGAGAGCTATCAAAAACTGAAATGACTATAATTGCTACAAAATCCTACTATGTAGGTTGCTCTGAAAGTAATGCCTCTATTTATTTCCATGGAAACTACAGGAGATGCAAAGAACACAATAAAATTATTTGATAAATTCTCAGCTACAAAACACTGTGTTTTTAACATAGTCGTCATCATTAGCTATGCATATTTGTCAGCAATAAGAAATAGCACGCATGCTATGCTTGTATAAATCTGCACCAGTGGAGGTGAGCACTGTTTCACAGGTGCTATGCTGGCATTGTTGCTAGGAAAATACTGCCCACATAGCCCATCTTTCATCAGTATGAACAGATGAAAGTCAGACAGTGCCAAATCCAAACTATATGGTGGGTGTGGTAGGACAGTCCAGCCAAGACTGACAGCATGCTGCATGGTCCTCAGACTGGTATGCAGCCTGGCATTATTGTGTTGCAAAATAAAGGCTGTCTTCTTCTCTGATCTGGCTGGAAGTATGAGTCTTCAGCTTAAGTCAGTGTTGCACTGCAGTGGTCAGAGCTGGTGGTTTGTCTGGGTCCAGGAAAACCAGAAGGATCATCCTTTCCTAACCCAAAGGACAGTGCACATCACTTTGCCCCCCGAGGGCTGCATCTTGAACTTTTTCTTTGATGGAGAATTCACATGTAATCACTCCACAGACTGCCATTCTGACTGTACCTTGTGGTGACACCACATCTCATTGCTGGTAACGATGATTGAGAAAACTGCCACCTTCAACCTTGTGTTGGTTCAACAGATCCTGACAAACTTGCATATGGTGTTCTTTCTGTCTGTGTGAGCATTTGTAGGGCTCACCTGGTCCCACTGTTTCCAATGCACTTAAGTTGATATTCAACTCCGTAAACAGCTCCCTTATTACCTGCATGGATGAGCTGATCAAAACACTCTTCATTTCATGGTGTGACAATTGTGCATGGCCATCCAGGACATGGCTTGCCCTTCATGCTGCTGTTGCCACTGCTGAAACACACCACCCACTGCCTCATTGTGCTCACATCCAGTGTTTGGTCTCCATAAATGTTCAGAAAGTGCTGATGAATATCACTGGGTGCCATTTCTTCTGCACAGAGGAGTTCGACTCCACAACTGCTCCATCCTCACTTCCAGATCAGACATCATTCTGTCCAACTGCCTCTCTGCTGCCACCCATCACATGGCAACAAAATGTTAACAGAATGTTGGTGGGAAGGTTCAAACCCTTCTGCCATAGCACCAACATCTGCCTCTGATGTTGTGGGCAAACATCAAAAAACAAGAGGTATTACTTTCAGAGCAGCCCTCTTTAAAAACATAAAACCATACTGTTGTGTTTTATCTGTGTGCACTGAAAAGCAATGACAGCCATAATGCAGTGCCTAGCAGGTAATTAACACTGATGAACCTATTTTACATAAGCATCAAACACAGACCAACAGTAACTTACTACAAAATACCATTCTGAATTCACTTAAAGGTTTTATAACTTAGGACCTAAAGTTTGGTGTTCTTC
Source organism: Bambusicola thoracicus (assembly GCA_002909625.1). NCBI lineage: Eukaryota > Metazoa > Chordata > Aves > Galliformes > Phasianidae > Bambusicola > Bambusicola thoracicus. The sequence continues at coordinate 52,660 of PPHD01000174.1, read as the reverse complement.
ACAGCAGATCCAAATAGCAGCCAAACTGTAACGTGGAGTATGTAGACAAGATCATGAACAGACTGTAAGAAAATGTATGTGCACAATACAAGCTCTGTTCTTACCACATAGGGATCACACTGCTTAGTCAAAGTCAAAACCACACAAAATCCAAAGGTTATACAACACTGTTAAATCATTAAACAAAGCGGCTACATTTTAACATCAGTAGTAAATTATTGTTGTCTGGCTATTTTAATACTCGTATTGAAATACATATATTTAAATATTATTCTAGCTTGATCTCTGGGCTTCAAATAGTTTGAAAATTCTAACGCCGTAAGACACAGACAAGTTTGGAAAAGTGCATTCTCTGGAGTTCTGCACCACTAGAAATCAAAGCAAGTGTGACAGGAAAACAGCCAAACAAGAGCCACTACCTACCTCAAGAAAAAAAATGCAAGGAAGCAATTTAATCATTAATTGCACTCAGTAGTTATTAGAACAAACACGTAACGTCCCAGAGGAAAATGCACATGGCCCTGTTTTACTATAAGCTTTAACAGAGTTTGGACGCAGTCAGTGGTCCCAAACAAGGGCCATAAATAGTTGTTCTCACTGTTACTTACCAATACAGTACTTACATAATAGGAAATGTACTTAGTGCAAGACTCAAACAACAAAGTAATTTTTACTGGAATACTGAATATGTACAGCACATGGTAACAACTACATCAGTGCCAGGAACGGCAATTGGGAAATTAATGAGAGAGATCCTAAAAGACAGAGAATGCAGATACATTGTGTAATCCCTTAATGAAACTTTCCTTACCTGGTCAGATGGTGTGTATTCATTTTGTTTGACTATGTCAATCTTGTCTAGAAAACTGGGGAAAGAAAAAGGAAAAAAAAAACTTTTTAATTCTCAGGAAAATCAGATAGATATTTATTAACCAAGGAGTTCTCATACGTCAGTAGGTAAGCTGTAACGCATTCAGATGCACAAAGTGCAGAATACAAGGAAAATGCTCCGCACCCCCATGTCAGCACCGGCAGCACACTGCCCTGCAGCAGCCAGCAGAGGGCTGCAGCCACAGCTGCACACAGCGGGCGCTGCCCCGCGCACCCAGCACCGCTTCCTTTGGGTCATTCTGTCCCATCACCGGAGCAATGCAAGCTGGCGGTAACGCAATGACTCCAACAAACTGCCTACGTGTAACAATCCTGAAAGTAATATTTACATACATACTGTCACTAAGTCATTTAGTAAATGAAATCCCTGAATTGATTTCATTACAAGTTCAGTTAAGTGAGAGAACGCTGCTTTTGTTGTCAACCGAAGGGAAAAGTTTCTCAGTTTACTTTCTGGAGAAGCAGTGCCCTTATCTCTTCCAAGTAGATTAATAATACATTTTCCTTTTTACCCCAGAGGAAAAGTAAAACTTTTTGTTCGGCACACAGAGGACGTTTATTATGGTTGACGATCACAAAGTCCAACTAGCACAGATGCTTTCACCTTACAAAGTGCTTTTTTAACACCAGTTTCAGAATCACGTGGAGATTTCAGAAGTTGGACGATGCCTGAAAAATGCTCAGAACGTAACACATTCATAACGACGTAAAGGTGATCACTACAGCTTCCAGACTTCTTGCACTGAACTCACCCACACGTAACACTTCATGCAGGGCTCCACAAAAGGTGGGTTTTTCTTTCGTTTTTAAACGTGCCGCTAATCAGCTTGATGGATTTCGGAAACTAACAGAAGATAACAACAAGATATTGCTACAACCTGGAACTGAAAGTACAAACCTCTTACTGTTGTTTATGCAGACTATTTTTAGGCCTATGATTTCCTTGAAAAACATCAGCCATGCAGGAGAAGCTGCACTGTACTTGAGATGAAATCCAACAGCAACGCTCATGCCAGGTAAAACAAGCTGGAATGGAATAAACATATCTTCTTCCCCCCAGAAATGGGCTCCAACACTCAGTAACATCTGATGCTTGTAACAATACAAGTCCAAACAGAAAGCCTTTCACTGTGTGAGTTACCAGAGAGCCTACATGGTTCCTAAGTGGCATTTGAAGGAAACCAAGCAAAGCAATAATGCTAAATGAACGTTTCCTCCTGTGCATACCCCTTTTTGTTACAAAAAGTCCACTCTATCAACTTGAGAATGGGCCAAAGACATTAAAAAGGTGATTTTTTTTTTTTTTGCACAGACATTAAAAAGAAGCATCGTTCTCTCAGTTGAACAACTGGAACAATAAATGTGGTCTAAAATAAGCAGCAGTAGTGGAGCACAGAGTTCAGAAAAGTTCAATACGCTCTGTTCAGAGAGTTCTGTTCTCTGTCATTGTTAGTCAAGACCGAATAACTTATCCAGTAAATGAAACTAATAATCAAGTGAGGTGAGAACAAAAGCTTAATTCAAAATGAAAACAAATTCAGCATCATTAATTTTTATTTTTAGCTCTGATTATGCTCTACCCAAAACAGAAGTATTACCTTGTGTGCTGAGTTCACTGCTGTCACATTGTGCTAAGCCCGCTGGAGAAATGCCCATCTACTGTGTCAGCAATGAATTTCACAGTGAGAAACGTAAGTGACCTTGGTGAAATAACTCAAACAAAGCTATCAAACCATGAAACCAAATTTCAGACTAAGTTTTTCACCGAGATACAAAGTCAGATTTTTTCTTCTGTGATTTTTTTCCAGCAATTCTATGGGAAAGCTGTTTTGCAGGACGCAAATCATTCATTCAGCAATGCTGCCAATTCCCACTTAGGGCCAGATTTTGAACGTGACTAAATAACAGTTACTGCCCTGCAAAACACTGACGCTCAGTATAGGCACTTCTGCCTGTACCTTATTAAAAGAAAATAAAATTGCTGCTACGCTGCTAGGGGATGTGTTAATGAGAGGGATTCCAGGTCATCTGTAGCCAGCAACACGCGAGGAAGCACCGCTAGGACAGCAGCAGATGCGTCCCTGGGATATTAAAATGAAAGGTATTAATAAAAAACGTAAACACTCTGAAATTAAAACCACATTTTATTTTTGGATCCTTTTCCTCAGCTCAGGGAGAGAAACGGCCGTGTGAAACGCTGGACACACATCTTCGTGAGAAACCAGTTTTGTTAATGGCACGGGATGTGCTCAGAAAGCAGGACTCACACAGACACTTTCTGTAGCTCCCCCTCAATGTAATTAAGTCATAGGCATAGCACCATTATTTCAAATCTTTAGCATGTTTATTACACCAAAACTATGTCCCAATTTTCCCTTCAATATGTATGTAAATTTCTGATTAATTATGGAGCTTTTCTCATATAGGAACAATTGCCCTGGTTTTGCTTTACTCCTCTTTGGGGGGAGTTTCCTGAACCACCAATGCTGCCAGAAGACCAAGAACTGCAGTGTGCGCTGGAAAGGCACGTAACACATTAAAACCTCAGCCTCTGGAAACAGCAAACTGCACCACTTGGGGAAGAATGGGGAGGGGGAAATCAGAGCACCTTTCCTCGTGCATTTCCTGACAGCCCTTCAGTACACAATAACCTGACGTTCCAGGCTTCGTGATCTGATGAAACGGTTGACAGGCAAAACCAAAATTTGCTCTGTCGGGATGAGGTTTTGTTTTCAGTCTACAGTAACACCAACAATGTCTCTTCAAACTGATAACACACCTATATATGAAAAGTTGCATTTCCGTCAGCTTTTTTCTGTCAACATACCCTGAATTTGCGTACAAAATGTCTCTTACGACATACTAAGATCCCCTTGGCTGGCAGATGCTGCACATAAACTCAGAATTTCCAAGCCAGCTAAACAGAACATTTGTTTGTAAGTTACTTCCCCCAGCAGCAGTACGGAATGCTGTATTTGTGAAGTTCCTTGCCTCCGACAGCCTTGAGATACCTTGCAGACAGTAAATCACATTCACAAGTCCTGCCAGCCATAACTCCCACTGCATTTTCTGCCTCTACCATTGCATCCCAAAATGCACATCTTAGATTCACCTAATCTTAAAGATAGAGGAAAGGGGTGGGAAAAAAAAACCCATAATGGAGGCATACGTGGAGTCCGTTAGCTGCCCAGAGCCCCGCAAGTCAGTGGAAATGGAATTTTCATTTCCTCTGAGTCATGCGTTTCTATCAAGATATTACTAAGAATTACCCACACTCAGATCTACCCGGATCACCTTTCAAGCAGCCTTCACAATTCACGCTTCTACTTCTGAAAATAAATTAGTATTTGTTCGCCGATCTTCCTAAAGAACCAACTGTACAAACGAGGGGCTGATTTTTATTATTTATTTACACTCTATCAGGGGCTCCAGAACTGACTCCAAGGTCTCTTAGAGCTGAAGTTTAACTCAGTATTAACAGTGTTTATAAAACAAGAGCACATTTTAATTTCTCAGAACAGATCATGCTCAGTTCTACTACACTCCCTTTTTAGTCTTTGCCATACTTCATTACGCGACTAAAGAATGGCTTTCTAAAAGCTAAACAGCTAGCTATCTGATAAAGCCTTCCTTCAGCCTTTTGTCTGTGCAGAAACCAATCACAGGATCAGCACAAAGACGCAAAGCACTCTTTAAAATGGGTATTCAGGCTCAGAAGCATATCATGTATGTACTGTAACTTTAACACAATTAAACATAAAAAATAAAACACAGAGGGGTTTTCCAAACCCTGGAAAGTCAGCTCTGTTACAGTGTGAAACCACGGCTGCCCATCAGGCCAACGCACTGACAGCAAATCCAGGGCACAGCGTTTACTTTCTGTTGCAAGCGTGCATTCCCACACTGACTGCCCTGCAGCTCTTTCTGTTCCTGCTGTTCTTGGGAGCAAGCGGGAGACTGGGAGGGAAAAGTCCTTCTTAAATCAATGATAAAGATTTCTGTGACATTTCAGCTGGTTTATTTTGTAAGAGATGCAGAAAAGCAAGCAAAGTTTCAGGCACGACATAAATAAAATAAGCAAACATTTGATCTGCTGGTATTTACGGTACCCTGCAAACACGGACCGTCTGTGAAACCAAACCTGCCACATTCTCCCTCAAAGCACAGTTAAAATTAAAATTGAGGCATGAGTAGACTTTTGTTCTGTTTTTAAAGCGACGTGGGTATTTTCTATCATTTGCAGAGCTGGGAGTTCTGCTAACGCGGTGACAGAAGACGTCACAGACGTGCTCCTGGGTCATTTAAAACCTTCAGAAAGGCACTACTCCTCTTCTGCTGAACAAAACTAGATATGGAAATAAAAGAAAATAAAAGTGCATCAAAACCCTTGGGTTATTACTCCACAAAAATTACGGAATAATTGGAGACAAGCACATTCGGACAGCACTGTAACAAACACGACTGGTAGAACTACGAGAGCTCGGTACCACGCGTCCAAACCCCTCAGAGGCACTGTTCTGGTACCTAAATTCCACGTGCCAGTTCTCAGACAGGAGGACACCACCCAAAGCCACGCTTATATCACGCACGAACTTGGACACGCAGTATAAGACTCGAACAGCTATAAACCCAATGGCAACTTGCTATGAAAACTTCCCCCCTAAGTTGCAGATCTGTTTTATCTCCAGCTGGAAGCCAACCGCTCACTGTGACCTCCTGGCAGCGGCGGAGGCCGAGCGGGTGAGGCTGAGGCCTGCCCGTGTGCACGTGGCCGGCCGTGCCGCGTTCCAGCCGCTTGGAGGCGAAGGGGCACCATGGCTCTCGTTTTGTAGCAAATAATGAGAAAGCTGAAAAGTATGACTCCATATATTTGGAATCATCTTGTGGTAATCAAGGTTACAGTTCCTTATATGGCATGGAGAACACGAAGCACGCATTAAAAAATAGAATATTAAAACTATGGAGTATATAGAAGCGCAACTGATGCAAAAACCCCTGAGCATACCCAACCACCCAACGCGCGGAGCCCCGTGTTTCTGTGCTGCCATGAAACACAAACCTTGCTGGTGGCGCGCCCTGCTTCCCAAAATGCTTAATTAGAAGCGCGCGGCTCTCCCGAGGCCGTGAGGCACGAATGGATTTTGGGCAAGCAGGGCTGGATGCAAACCCTCCTTTCAAAAATCGCTAGTGACTGAAAAGCACAAACGGGGAAAAGGCAGGAGAAAAGGAAAATCTATTTAAAGAAATGGTGGTTGTCTCTTTTTTCTCCCTGCCTGTCTAAAGTTAGTCTGGCTCAGAGGATGCACTAACTTTCCCAATCAGTTTTACATTACAGCACGAGGCCAGAAATAGCTCCCAGCCGCCTTGGCCTCCAGCATGGTTGCCATGACAATGGAACCACAGCTCTATAAATAGCTCGGCAGCACCAAATCTTGTGAGACACATCTGGAAGGGGGCCAGCCCGGCCCCAGCTCTGCAAATAAAAATAGGCACAGGCACTTTCAAAGGCTGGAAAGGTACAATGCACCTCGCTGGGGCAGGGAGTGATCCTGACTGCTTGTTAGCACAGGGTTTATTTGATAGCTGATTTAGAGAAGTATAAAAGTTACTTTATTGCACACTAAACTGTCAGCCTTTCTCTAACATCTAGTTCTCCTCCTCTTCCCCTAGCCTATAGCAAAGCCATACAGCTTCTGAAACGGTAACAATGAAGCGTTTTGCCCACAAGATCGTTAAAGTAAGGAAAAGCAGAAGGAAAAAGTAATCTACAAAACTCTCCCCACTAACTATCGCTGTGGATTTTTAGCTTCGGTATATTTAAGCGTTTATGTGAGTGCGACGGAGCTCGGCTGGGGCCCCGGGAGGGCCGAGGCCTCACACAGCTCCAGCGGGTGCCCCGGCTTCCGCCCGCAGCCCTGCACCAACCCGCGCCTCAGCACCAGCACCACACGGCTGGGACCGTGCTCAGAGTGTGCCGGTAACCCGGGTCAGACCTGAGCCGTGCCTGGATCAGCGATGCACAGCACACAGGCCGCTGCTCCACGGCTCTGCACGACAAAACTGCCTTTTCAACAGGCGTTTTCTTTCCCTCAGTGGGTGAGAAAATGTTGTATTTTTAGCACAGACTCTTCATCAACCCATTCAATTACATCCAAATTATCTGTGTGGGAACAGAATGTTATGTCAAAAATGTTATTCAGTATATTTGTCCATACTACCCAACAGTAGACATTTGTATAAGCAGGAGACTCAATATTTTCTGCAGCACATGAAAGCAACAGTTTGAGAATAAGACTGAAGTTGTATGGCTTTGCCTTCAGATATGGAAATAGAAGTCCGTGTGATACAACACAGCAAACGCGACTCTCCAAACACACATTCTTAGCTGCTCTATCAAAAGCCAATAGTGACTACAGAGGGTAATCGAAATACAGCAACTACAGTAAGCACTATAGCCACGGCAAAACCCCTTCTATATGCCATAACGACCCCAGAGCATGCACTCAACACAAACTGCACCATCAGCCCACAGGATTCCTTCAGGTCCCTCCACAGATATTTTTGTTTCCAAAAATTGTAGAGTAGTTCCCATCCAGGCTTAAATCTGGATGTAAACTTCCCTCCCCTCCTCCTTCCACCACCTCCAGCTCACTCATCCGCCATCTGAGAAATGTATACTGCAGAAAAAAGCATTTTCACAGAAATATTTTTGGAAAGTGTACTTCATACCATGCGGTGTAACGCAATTCTGAATGTAGTTTTTTATGAAGGTACTTCAAGATCATTTCAGAGCCTATAATCAACGGAAAGTTTTGATTTAAATAATATAAAAAAACCCTTACATGCATACGTTTCTTGCTACAGGAAGCAAAGTCACAAATAAATACAAGACCCGACTTGCACAACACACACACATACACTCCCAGCTCGGTGCGGCAGAGCTGGACGGCCCGCAGTCACCGGCAGGGCCTCAGCTCCTGGGCTCGGCCTGCCCTCGGCAGCGGCTTGGGAAGGATGCTTCTCCCATTTGCTGTTTTATGCTCCCCCGACCAAGGGCACGTTTTAACCCAAACACTACTGATGAATGATTCTCAAGCAAAACCCCCTCCCCAAGCTTCTCCTGTGGATGCACAAAACAAGGCCCAGGAAAAAAAACACTCCAGGTTTTTCCAGCTGCCTTCGCTTGGACTTTTAATACTTGTAAAAAAGTACTTTCGCACCCTCACAACCACCAAACCAGGCTGATTAAAAACAACTTCCTACCATATGCCTCCGAGGCACACCCCACAATACAAGCCTGTATATGTTAAATAACTCCAGAACAGCCCCTCACCCCACCCCAGAAACCGTGCCAGGAGGAAACTTAAGCTGATCTAAGGCTAAGGTTGGGTCCAGAAATGAAAGGTAACGGTATGAATGAGATCACTGTGCTGTGATTTGATTCTAGGGCAAGCCTGAGGCGTGAACACTGTGCTAGGGAGCAGGGAGGAACGTGGTGCAATCCTCATTAAAAGATGACAAAAACGACACAGGAAAAGCAGCAGCAATTAAACATTCACACAACTAAATTTCTCAGCTCCATTTCCTTTGTACTCCTTCTCTCCCTAACTTCTCTTCCCAAATTTTTGCAGGCCAAAGCAACGAGAGATTCAGAGCTAACTAACAATTCTGTTTGTTGCAAAACACTACTAATCTGTTGCTTCAGATATGGGGATACAATCTCTTCTCTACAATTTACAACAAATTTGTTTGCCTGTCATACTTAACGCTATTTGTAAATTAGTGTTTAAAATAAAACAAGAACTGAATTAATCAGAAGTCAAATATCAGACATTTCTGAATAATTCATATATTATTGGAAGCAGAATGAAGGTAAATGGCATGTTCAGCCAGGGAAAACCAAACCCCACAGTACTGGGGTTATCAGGAGTGGTGGATGTGAGAACTGCTGAGGCAACCTGTGCTCCCAGGCTCCCAATGCTACAGAGTTGCTTCTGTGACTTACCTGAGAGATTTCTGTCTTCCTTGCTGATTAAAATAGTTTTCACCATGCATGACTCTCTAAAACTGTAACCTTAAAGAATCGACCTCCCAGGCACTCCATCAAGTTCTGTATTTTTTTACAGTTATTTCAGTAGGAGCCATGAACAAACACTACAATTTTTTTATTTTACATAAGGAATGAAAAGCTGAAAGGTTGTACCCAATGATAAGAAAATAACAAATTCTGCTTCCATAGTCTTTACTACAACTAAAGCCAGCAAGCTGGAATAATGAAAACTCCAACATGGCTGACTGTTACTAACCCTCCTGTACCTCCTCCACGTTTAACATCCATAGTCTAAATATATTTTTATTATGCCTGCTTTCTGGAAGGCAGAAAAGGTCGATGGCTACTAGCAAGGTTGGTGATTTTCTGTTTTAAGATGTTTTGAACTGTACACTAAGGTCACAGACCAAGTCCACATACAGCAGAAGATGCCAACACAACAGCATTGCATGCTGCATTACTGACTGAACTTGGAGGGAAACTTTAAAATTAGTAATTAAAAAAACCCCAAACAGTCTGGTATGGTACAGAGCAGATCACTCACACAGGGTTGAAAACAGTTTATGCTAACTTAGGCTAAGAAGATTGTTTAGGCAAAATCACTTAGGCAAAAATCAGTATGAATATTTCTGAACAGAATTACACAGTGCCTCCAGTGAGAAGAATTTTCTTTGAAAGTCCCCCAACATCACTGAGTTGCTTCAATTTCAGATTTCATTTTTAATATGACAAAACTACAAACTGTAGTTTTCTCCCCCACTGAAGGCTGCTCTAAGCAATTAAGACAGGTGAACCCAATGGGATATCCTTTCATTGTGTTTCAATGAATTATTTATATGAACCTTGTCCTTACGGCCTTCAGCTCCCTTCAGAGCCATCAAAACAGCAGAACTGCATTCAGTTGCTAAAGACCATCACATATACTTCATTTCAAAACTGAACTATTATGACCTAATTAGTGACATCAGGATTTTTAGTAAACATTACTAACAAAAAAAATTGCAGGATTTTTTCTTGGAACAAATTCATTTTACACAAAATATGGAGCTTGAGTCCTTTGGATTCTTCACAGGATCTCAGATCTGTAAGGGTTGAAAGGGACCATAAAACACGCAAATTCAAAAAAATGGGAGAGCTGTGACTTCACAGTATGAGATACAGGCGCTGCAAGAGCTAATACACTCATACCCCATGCTGGTTTCCCATTTGGAGAAATGGAGATATCTGCAGAAGACAAATCAAATCAGACAGCACCCACGTTTTTCTGCTTGTGTGTATGGTTAGTGTAACACTATAGCTATACTACTCAGCCTAAGAACTGAAAATGCAGAACTGGGCACTTCCCCAACTGGTATATAAAAATAGGCATCACCATTTTTAACAGAAATATTATGAAAGGAGGCAGGGGGAGATGATTTGATCTTACATGAGAGAAAAGGAATTCTGCTCCCAGGATCGAGTTTCCGCAGGAACCAGGGAAGCAGTCGTAAGGCAGAGGATGAATATGGGCCCCAGATGAGCCCAGAACAATAGGAGGGCAAGCAATTGCTCTGCTTTGAGTGTGGTGAGAGGGGCAACTTTACTGCCTTACTTATACTTGTACAAAGGTCTTCAGAGAAATAGTTCACTTATACTTCATGTGCAAGAATATAAATCCAAAAATTCTGCCTACTTAAGCACCATCACAACTGAGAGATTTTTGCTTTATATTTTAGGGTCTTCTGAAAAATGCAGTAATTTTGACAGTTATCTTGCTCATTGAGAGCTCAACTCTTTCATCTCTTTGATGCCAGCATCACACGTGATGACTGCTCCAGGCACTCCTGGCTGGTACGGCAGGCAGCTTCTTCACAGAGCTACCTGTCAATACCTGCTCTGAGCTGACAGTTTAAGCAATTCACAGCAGCTCACATTTCAGTTTTGCCTTTTTCTCAGGGGCAACTTTTTTTTTTTTTTTAAATACATTCTTCTTTTTCTAACTTGGGAAAAACAACCCCAGGCCTCTGCAAAAGGAGGCAGACAAACTGGCATCTCGCATTACGGCATCTGTAAAGAGCGCACCTCTCAGTACTGAAGGGAGCTGGAATATAAAGTTACTCTTCTTTCTTCTTGAAAACATTTGCTTGATCACGGAACTTAATACCACACATACATGTAGAAATTCATTTTAAAACAAGCAGCTGATACAGAACTGCAACAGCAATTTCATACTTTCAATGCTGAGGACTACAGGCTACTGTGCAAATCATTCCCTGCAAGTATTTGTTCCTGCATTCGTCAGCCACACAATAAAATGAAGAAGTCAGATTTGAGTGGTTGTCTCTCACTGGTACACATTGCATTCAGGCAGATAAAAGGAACAAGAAACCAAGCTGGAAGCCAAATATAAAGAAAAACACTAATGGTGAAGATACCACTTCTGTGGGAGAGCCGTTCACAGGGAGTGACCACATTTCTGAAGAAGTTCAGCCCGCGTTTATTTTCATATAAATTTAACACATCAAACAAAAAGAACCCTCAGTCATCTGTTTCCTAATTCCATTCTGCTTGGATGCTCACAATCCTTTTTCAGTCCTTTTAAAAGAAAAACCAAATACAGACCCCTCAGTTTCACTCACTGAAATGCTGTTTGTGATAACATCAGCACACAGACATTGATTATGGAATATTTCCCCAAACAACATTTAAATATTTATTGTCCTCAAGCTTCAAATTAAGTGGACATCTCACAGAATATCATGGCTTTAAAAAGGCTCAGCAACTGCCTGACAATGCTGTGCTGCTAGAGAATGATTTAAATAAAACGCTGTGGCCCTCCCCCCTCCTCTTCCCCACAGACCTGCTACCTTTACTCAACTTATCCTAAAGCAGAATTGTAATTAAAAGAATATGAACTCCTTCAAATCTCATCTCCCCGAACCAGAGGATAACTAGAAGACCTTACGAATGATATTAAAAGCTCTACCCATTAAAACGTCTGTGAAGCAGAAAGTAGAATATTCCTTATTTTTTACAAAATGTATTTTAACACTTTCAAACGTTTTTTAACGTGAACTTCTCCAGGCCATGTGCTTTTCAGACTAAAGCAGCAGAGAATGCAGAATTGAAATGTGTGCAGGAAAACTAAAAGCCCTGACATGGCACAACCTTAGCCTATTTTCTCCCTTAGCCAAAAGCAATGTCTGCTGGTTTTGGCACGGAGAGGATTTCTATTACAGTTTACTGACTGCTCGTGTATCGGGAGCTGCAGAAAGTGGAACAAAGATAGGACTGGAGTAATAGTGTAGAGATGGGGGGTGAGGGGTGCACATGTGCAAAAAAAGCTGCTGGGTGAGTGCTCAGGGAAAAGGAGGTGAAGGGAAAATCTGGATGAACTTTAAAAATACCTTCTTTTCCAACTAACTTAAGACAACATTATAAGGAAAAAGTGATAACACAGTTGCTTCAGGTAAAGTTTGTTCTTTTAAACTAGCTTTATTCAACCTGGTTATTACAGCTATATAAAACTGCTTTAATTACCTAAATGATTACTAAACATATTACTCATAGAACATAACTAAGCATTGCAACTCTAAAAACCATCAACAGCAGAATGATTACCTCTATCTTGAAACAGAACCTTACAGTGAGAAGAACAGGGAAGGCTGAGCAGGTGCTAAGGGTGCTGGTTTGGTGACACCTATGAACCACAGCTGCAGTCTCAGCACCTGAATGGAATCCTCTTGGACAGGCTTCAGAAGGGCCAAGAAGTCAGAAAGGCCCAGGCTCTGAGGTTTTACATCCTCCTCCTCTGAAGCTGTTCTCTGCAAATTCAGGCAAATCGGAGCAAAATTCCTCCTCCCATGCTCTATGGTATACCATGCAAAATTCTGCTAAATTACTGCCAATCTCCCAGCGTCAGCCACTCTTTCCTCAGGAAGCAGGAGCAATGGGGAAGGGGAGAATTTGAGCCATTCTGGTGATGAATCAATACAAAGCAGTGCTGTGAAGCCTACCTATGCGGGTAGTGTGAAACAAATGCATCTGAGAGGTGGAAAATAATTTCATCTCAGCGAGCATTAATTCTGAAACTCCACTGATGCTGTGCATGCTGACATCATTAACTACTTTACTACACCGGAAAGGAAGCCTCACCAAGCTCTCAATGACAACTCAATTCAGCAGCACGGGTGGGCGGCCGCCCCTCCCCAGCTCAGCCCTGCCACCGCGGGCAGCAGCAACCTGGGGAGGGGAAGGCCAAGCTGCAGGCCCACGGTGGGCATCCATGTTCCACACGACTGCTCATCCCAGATCCCACAGGATGGCTTAAAGCCAATTCAGTAGAGAACACACACGTACCTTGACAATCACTTTTGTCTGCAGAGGGCAGTGTCTCGTGTTTGCATTTTCAATGGCTGAAATCTTAAACCTAAATTATTTATTACCAGATTAAAAATTTTCTCTGCTACGTGAAAGGAACATCTCCCAAGGGCAGAAGTGAACAAAAGCAGATACTAAAAACCATGGGCTGAACTGTTGCAGTGGGACAGATGAGAAGGGCCTAAGAAGGCATTTCTCTTCCCCACATGGAGTGCGTGTTCCCACATCAACATACATGAGAGGCTGTAAACCCAACTGGGGCTTCAGCTGTGCACAATAATTGACACTATTATTTTGCATAAAAAACACTCAAACAAGAATCCTCTCATAACATCTTATTGAAAGACTTTTCAGCCTTGGCTCAAATATCTGTCCAAAGCTTAGAGGGCATCTTACAGTTAAAGTCTGCAAATCTGGCAATAAATACACAATTCAAAACTGTGCTAGGAAGCACAGGCACATAGTAGCGGTACTGAAATGATCACAACACAGCTATAGCCTGTGCCAGCTCACCTACGGCTCTGATACCTGTAACTAGATGCTATGCAACTTGAAACGCCGAAGACAATTGCAGGATTTCCATTTGTTCTGCATTTTATAATTAGAGTTCCGGCTCACGGCTTACATGAAGAACGGCAGCAAGAACTGGGAGGTGGAAGAGACTGCAATCAGGTGGGGTAAAATGGAAGAAAGTCTAGAGAGAAAGCTCACTGTTTCTGGAGAAAAAGAGGTGTGGTCTGACACGACTTACACTGTATCACCTGCTTACACATGGTGATAGTGTTTAGAGACCGTGTCTGTGTGAAATACAGCTTTGACCGCACTGCAGCATTGTAACTCCACTTCCTCTACCCAGCAGCAAATTACTAGATTCACAAGAAAGGGTACCTAAGTGCAGCAACTGATACATTATACAATAGCTAATAACATGCAACTACTAAAAATAGCAATTTCCTGTTCTTTCTTCTGTATTTTTCTGCAAAGACAGTTTTGCCATGTCTTGAACACACTAGCTGCCCTGGGCTGATTGTTATGGCCAGTACCAGGGGCAGCTGCAGAGCTCTCTACACAGCACTTCCCCCTTACCCCGTGCAACCCATGTTTAGGCCCTACAGCTTCAGCCTGTAAAACTACAGCTACCTTCTTCGTATGAATGCACAGGAAGGCCAAGGAGCAGAATGCCAACAAGCAGATGAGAAAATGTAAAAAAGACTGTGACACTGATCAGCCACACTGCAATTTACAGTGCATCTGAATACAACTTCTAAGGGAACACAACTGGAGTACATCTGCAGACAAGCATGTCCTGCACTTAAAAAAATTCCCTCCTTTGATTGAGTCTACTTCAATTAGAAAGACCAATGTTTTATTAACATATCTTAAGATTTTCTACTTCTTTGTTTAAAGACAATAGAACGGGGTGGAGGGGAGGGAGGGAAGGTTGATATAATTGGCATTCGGGTCACTAGCTTTCTTGATTGTGGCTTCAAACACCAAGCTTTTATAAACAGGAGAAAGCCAACCAACCCAACCCCAAACTGCTCTGCAGCACAGCTCCCTCCAGTTACCTACCTTACTTATTCTAAGTGTGAGTTACACACATTTAGTGGAGTTACAGTCAAAGAGCATCCCAAGGAAGAAAAAAAAATAATCAGCAGCTGACATGATGACAGAAGAATGACATTTTTCTGATGAATGGTTGATTTCCAGGAAGTGACTGTTCAGGGAAAACGTGTAGTAAGTACAGACATGTCTGTGTCCAACTCCAACCATTTGAGTTTTCTGCACATCCGACATTACGCCACGGATGTTAGGAATACATGTGAAATAACTCAGATTTTAGAACATACACTATTTAAGTAAGGATACTAGATGCTTATTTGCCCTGTAATCCGTGTGTGTATAAAACCAGCAAGCGCTTGTGTAGATTTGGATAATTACAGAGTTCTATTTCAAAAAAACAAAGTTTCATACAATATAAACATAGTAATTGTCACTTTATCTCACAATCTACACTGTGATTTTCATTATATACAACAAAGGAACTACTCATGAGAACCAAACGAAGAGGGTAAACTGCACCCCTCATAATAACAGTCACAACCCTGTTCATTATTGTTTGTTTGTTTTTAAAGGTATTGGTTGTATTATTACAAACAACTCTTGCAGTCCGATGAAAGAAAGAAAATGTACTGGGTGCAGCACAAACCTTCCATTTGTCTTGAGGGAAATCAGTTTCATACTCTTTGCCAGCACGTGGCTTTATCAGAAAACCACAGTGCACAGGTTTGGGGTAATTAGCAGGACCTTCTTAAACAGCCCAGAAGAAAGCTCTGAGGGAAACAAACACATTTCACATCATTAGGAGCTGAAATGGAAGTACAGTACCAGCCCCTGCTCACAACCGCAGAAATCCTACCTATTTTTAGTTCACAATTCCAATAAGAAAACAGCTAGGAGTCTAATAAAAATATCTTGGTGACAAATTTAATGGACTGAATGCTAAAGTTACTATTTTAAAATAAAGTTCCTAATTATCTTTCAAAACAAGAAGCAATTAAGGAGCGGTGGAGCTACAGCTTCACAAGAGTCTGGTAAGGCTTGGCTCCAATCAGGCTGAAACTGGGAAATGGTTCAACACCTTTCTGATCCTATGAACTGGTTGAGGGCCAGGATTCTATTTTTAGGGTGGATTTTTATATATTTATTTACTTATTTTAATGAAAGCCATTCTGCTCTGACCCGTCCAGCCCTGCTTTGCCCTGTTCTTCCCTGCCTGTCCCCAGTCACCCTCCTTACAGGCAAGGGATGCTCCTCGCAGCCGCACTTAGCATCCCACACACAACAGGAGAAAGTTGGGAGGAAAACACAAAGCTCATGGTACCTGAAGAGAGCTTGGCAAAATGATAAATGCTCTTTGCTCACTGCTCCAGTAGCAGCGGTGGGCAGAGGCCATTAAGGGCAATGCCAGGAAAAGAACTGAGACTTAATGCCTTAACTGCAACATCTGTTCTTCACCGTGCACACTGCGACAGGCAGAGCAAACAAAAAGACCACAATACAACAACAGTCAGCAGACTCAACAGGATAAAGCTCAGCTCACTGTTGAGGCTCTGCGTGAGGAACAAGTACCAAAGAAAAACAGTCAAGCTCTTTACAAAGAGTAGAGTTCACCTCCCAGACACGGGGCTTATAAGGCACCTAACTCCTTCTGACAGTCACTGATCTAAGAATATAAATAAGCATAACTCAGCTGAGTTGCCTTAATAGCAGATGTGGTGGACAGTGCAATCCAGACATGGTCTTTAGCAACATTTCAAGCATTACCTGCATCGGCAATATATTAACAAAGCAATTAACACTATTCACATGTAAATCTCTGTTTTCATTTACTTATAAAAATCACGTTGGCCTAGGCAGTTTTTGTTGTTTTTATTACAAAGATGCAAACCTCTCCCTCAGGCCCACACAAAGCCATACAGCCCCGTGAGCAGGCAGGATGCAGCCCCCAGGAATGCCCCGCTGCTTGCTGTACTGGGGCTGTGGTTTATGACAGTACTTTGGGGAAAGGGGAACGTTGCAGAGTATCCGAAGCACTTATAACAGCCTTGACAGAAAATTTACTGGGCAGCCA
This sequence comes from Bambusicola thoracicus, assembly GCA_002909625.1. Lineage (NCBI taxonomy): Eukaryota > Metazoa > Chordata > Aves > Galliformes > Phasianidae > Bambusicola > Bambusicola thoracicus. Next base: position 35,726 of record PPHD01000174.1, on the reverse strand, counting down.
ATATGTTTCAAGTGTAAATTACTGTCCAGATACTGGAAACCATCACTTGCATGATGAGTGCGCTGTAACTCAGCCTCATCTGCAGATATCCTTCTTGAAGACTTCATTGGTGTATCACAACACATATATCATTCTTTGTTAACTATATTTAAGTATAACTGACTTTAACATGTTTCAGATACAGGAATCAAGGTATAACATGTAACAGAGTAACAGTCTGTTACATAACATTGTACCAGTTCAAAAGCAGCGTTTTAAATCTCCACACCTATCAATGAGAGCCTGCCTACAAAATTGTTCTTTGTCACACTCGAAATCAGTGATTTCTTGGAGTTCGTTTAGGACTCAGTCACATACCGTAAGAAACACTTCGTAAGATTTAAAAGAGATGTGATTTAGCTTGCAGCACAGGCAGTGCAATAAACAGCACTATAACAAATAACTCCGTGATATTTTAAATTCAGCTTCAGTTTGATAAACTTATTCACCTAACACAAGCTTAATCCGTGTTCTCACTCTCCACCAGCCCCTTCTGCAGTAAAGCCTTTACAGCCATGTTCTCTGCATGCAAGCACGTGGCCTCAATAAACTTCTCAGCCTGCTGCTACATTTCTACCCAATGCAATGCAGACATCGCTGTCAGGGGTCTATCAAAGATAAGGCACCGATGCAGCAACAGAGGCATAGGACAATAGAGAAACAGAAGTGGCAAATGCATGAATGGGACGGGTGCGAGGGGTAAAAGTGCTGGAGTGAAAATGGAGGCAGAAATCAGACTCCTGGAGCAGAGTTAAATGTGTTCGGAGTAATTCAGAACGATGTGGTGGGCTTCACACATGCCTCAAATGCCTGTGACATGAATTCTTAAACCACTCACATTTGAGGCTTTTAAAGGTCTTTCTGCCGTTATAGATCATTAATTTCAACATTTTCATTATTAGTGTTCCTAATTCTAAAGACTCAAGCAAGCCACTCCACGACACCTTTTGTTTTATCTGGCTTCATACTGTGATGTAATTTGCTTCAGAGTCAGAGAAGTTTATTTGGGGTTGAGTGCAGGTTGAAATTGTGTATTTATGATTAGCTGTGACAACAGTGGGAATGTGTTGGATTCATAATCCATTTATTGGCTAAGTTTAGGTAATCCTGTCTTCAGAGCACTTGCCAGCAGACACATCCCTGCTACAGACAGTCAGCAAGAAAGGGCAGATGCTTGGAGTAGTTGGGTATAAATTGACTTAAATATTCAGACTCCTTTTGTTGGTACTGACTTTGCTAAAGCCATACAAACTCAGGAGTTAATGTGCCTCCCATCATCTACAGCAATCACTTCCTGCACCTAATATCCCAGTGGACTGTGGCGAAAGCATAACTCAGGCTGTATTTTCTTCCACCTGAATTTAACTTTGTTTAGAACATGAACATCTGGTCCCTCTGGATAAAGAGGAGCAGGGACTCTACTTCAATGACCAGTCAGTGTTCTGGAACAGTGGGTTTTACAGGAGCAAGAATGAGGAATTAGGGTCTATTCTTTGGCTTGCCAAAGAATTTACATAGTAGGAGGCAAGCTCATCAGCTTCAGACCAGCGAGAGGGGACATGGATATTATTCTCCATCACAAAAACGTTTAACAATGTAAGTGTTAATGTCCATAGGAAGCTCACATGTGCCAGAAATACAGGGCAGGGCAATCACTGTCCTGTTGAACAGAAGTACTCAGACACAGCCCTCAGAGCTGGAGAAGATGAGGGAAACGGCTCTGCCAAAAACACACTGAGTGGAGAGAAAGTAAAAACAAAAAATAAGTAATAAATAGGAATAAGAACCCAGATCAACAGCACCACTGATAAATCAGCCACTATTTAAGAAGGTGAGACTTTCAGCAAACACATTTTACTGCTTGTTCTCTAAAAGGAACTTTGTTGTGAAGTGAAATCAACGTAGAAGAAAATCATTAAGTACTCAGATCGGGGCTCTTAATTGCTCTTACAAGTCAGCAAATCCAGAAGCAAAACACACCATAAATCTTAATAAAAACATAAAAAATTTACAACCCCTAACAAATTAGATATTAAGAAAACAGGACATCCACATCTGCTGATCCTGTAGGAGCGCTGCACAGCAGTCAGCTAATAGCTGCACTCTCCCCCTTTCTTTGATAAGTATTTTAAAAACAAACATCTTAAAAAATACTTCTCATAAAGCCCTTCTGGAGCAGCCTGGCGCAGTTTCAAGCTATCGGTGTGGCTCTGCTGGTGCTGAAGTTCAAGAAATACAGCTCGCTGCACCTCTACCAGCAGCCTGCCCGCGTTTCCTTCGTCCATGAAATGGCAGACGGCGGGAGAAAGCACGGTGAGGCTTTCCAGCAGGAAATAGCATGAGAATAGGCTCCCAACTGCTACTTCCAGCCCTTCCTGATAGTGCAGGGTGTGAAATGGGTTGCAAATGCTGTCTCTCACATTATTTCCTTTTCCACTCCAGCCACAACCAGGAAGTGTCAGCTGGGAGATACAAAGTGAAAGCAGCGTAAAACAAAGTGAAAAATCAAATGGGAGGCCAACAAACCAAGCTAAGCCAAGGCTAGATAAAGCAAAAAATCAAGTATTTGTGGGTACAGCCTAATAGCAGCAAGACTAGAAAAGAGCCCTAGGACGATTATGTATCCAAGCTTTGCTTGCAATTCACTACAAACAGTGCTAATCGAAAGGCTACTGACATCCAAGCAGTTTTCTTCAGGACATCCACAGATGTTGCACCAGGCCCCACAGGACTGGGCTGGCATCCTTCAAGCCTCCATACTACCAACAGCCCACTGTTATGGGAGAGAGATCCTGCTTATTCCAACTGTAGCTTCTGCAGAGTATTTGTGAGGCTTTAAGAACAAAGATCCTCAAATGAAAACTGAGGTTGAAATATAGCAACGACAGCACTTCAAAGAGTTCGTGTTTGTTTATACTCGACAGAAGGCATAGATCTGACATGCAGGTTTTGGCACACTGCAGTGGAAATGACTCTTACATTCTTAATATTAAGTACCATATTCTGAATAAAATGAAATCTTCCTGCACCTGCAGGAAAGAAATATGAAGGACGGTACATCACTTATTACCATTTTGGGTTTTCTGCATTCTAGACACTTCTGCGTTCTTCTGTTTATTATTAGTCAAGAGGAGTATCACACGGCAGCTTCAGTAAAAACATTTGTTCTCTTCTATACACAACCCCAAAACATGCAAGAGCAATGAAATCTGGTCTCCTCTTAGATGTTACTCCCTCCTCACAGTTAATATACATTCCCCACAGGCAGAAACTGGTGACAGCCTCCCAGAGCATGCTGCTCTAGAAGCAGAATTGAAACTAATAACTTAGTAAGTTGAGCTTAAAAAAGGGAAACAGCCTCTTTTCCTTTCTCTCAAGACTGTACAATATGCCCAGGCAGGAAGTACAGTAAAGCTCATGATGAGCAGAGGCAGCTCTTCTTCAAAATGAACAAAGTTCTCGGGAGTGACGATCTCATTAAGCCAGTAAGCTTGAGGATGAAGGGTGGGATACCAGAAGGGCTCTCCAACAGATGGGGCTACTGCTCAGGTCTCCTGGCTTTACACCCATGACAATCACAGCTGCAGTCAAGCAGCCAGGCTGGTTCCTGTGGCTGTCCGACAGTTCTCAGTGTGAGCCACCTCAGGTGGGACCTTGAGGGAGTAACAGAAGGTGCAGACAATGCTACTGCTGACGTCTCGTGAGGAAACTGAAAAGCTGTAGTAAGGCATCATGAAGAACTGCAGTTACTCCTGAGGAACAGGTGAAAAACACCATTGCTAAATGGCTAGAATCTGAATAACCACATCAGTGTTACAGAGATACAACACATTATGTTGGGAATTATCTTCATTCCCACTTCTCCACCGAAGGACAAGCAGCCAGATGTGACATTTCCCCCTTGCTTTCATCTAAGAGAATTTCTGATTTAACCAACTTGTTCCCTGTGTTAAATGACTCCAGAACAAGACAGGCTTCGCACCAGAAAAACCACACTTCAAAACTAAATAAAAGAAATAAACAGATAAAATTACAAAGAGCAATAAAAAGAAACACTGTTTAGAATTTAAAGTGGTTCTCCAGACGAAGAATCCTTTGCCATTTAACTATTTAATCGATTTCTAAGAGCAAGGAAGGATTTTTTGGAAGCTGGCTGATTTTGAAAGAGAGAAGATATTTTTCTGTTTTCCATTTCAAGCACGCTTTGCTTGTTTGGAACAGGAACCTTCAGAAGTGGAAAGCACTGAGGACAAAGGACTCTGAAGGAACTGACAAACTCCAACACTCGCTCCACTTTCTCTCTTAACTCCCATTAGCTCTAATGACGGCAGTTTGCACACTCCAATTAAAAGCCCGCACTCCATAAATCTCAGCAACATTTCATATTTTGCCTCTGCTGCATTTTTTTTTATTTTTTTTTACCATGTGCTCCCTCAGCTCATTTCAAAGCATCAATCACAGCAGATTTTACTGGAAGCAATTTTTGTCAGGTCTCTTGAAAATTTAATATGATAAAAACAAGCACAGAATTTCAAAGCATTTCACCCCCAAGCAAACGTTTTGCCATTACAACTCTTCAAACAGAACATGCAAATTAAGAACACCACCAGTGCAAGAAAGGGCACAAACGACCAACAAAAGTGACAAGAAAGGTCGTTCTGCTTCCTTCCAAGGAAGCAATGCCATACCGTTTACAACAAACTGAATAAATATTAGGATCATGACCTATTTAGAAGAAGACAGCAGTGGTATCTTAGGGGGAAAAAAAAAAAGTGTTGTCAGCAATGTACAACATTTAATTCTGGTTCTATGGACCATGATGTAACATCCAATATTCCACTAGATGGAGCAGGATGGTAAAACCATTATAAGGGCCATTCCCCTCACTGAGCCATGAAAAAGTCAGTGCCCAGCAATCAGGAATGGTAGCAACTTCAGCCTTCTTTGGTACATTCAGGGCAGACCAAAACTTGATCTTCTTCTAAAATTAGAGCCACACAACAAAACCTTGGTGCTTAGCAATACTTATCTCTTCCAGTGCCAGAAGATGACTGTGAAAAAAGCTACCCAGAAACACTAAGAGATAACCAAACACTGAGAGAAACAAAGCGATCTGTTTCCAATTTCTGTCAGCTTTACGCTATAAGGACAAAATTTAGTGGATAGTTGACAGAAAACAAAGATCTTGTAATATTTTTTCATTTAGTAGCAAATGAACTTGCAAGGAGATCCATGCCAAATGATCAAACATTACTCACCTAATGGAAAAGACATTGCTACACATCAAACAAATTCACACTAGAAACAATGGCAAAACTTCAAAGGGCCTCTGAAAGACCTGGAGCTGAGCAAGTCATAGAAAAATTATCTCCCTGGTATCTTCAAACAGAGCTAATTGTTGATTTACCTCTAAGTCTACCTACCCAAACAAAAAAAGAACCTTACAAATTTTATTTCACCAAATGTTCCTTATGAGACTCGGCAGCAGACAAACCACAGTCCTCCTTCATCACGTGAAAAGAGGAAGCTTCTATTTCCTTGACCATTACAATTTATTTCCATATCTCCAGAAGAAAGAGTGTAAGCTAACAAAAAGCAGTCTTAACAATTAATTTTCTAAATTCAAGTCCTGCAATTCTTTAGTTACATCATGAAAATATCAGGAATTGTTGCAATTATCACAAACATATTGCAATTAAAAAAAAACAACACCTGAACCATGCTGTACTGCAAACATGAAGCAGTCTCTCTTGGGACAATATCACAGTGGTGGTAATAATAGAAAGGAATAAATCATTTTCAGATATGTGCACCAAGGTACACAAGCAGAAGTCTTGGTGACTGATCACAGGCTGCTGTCATTTTTGTTTTAGATAAAGAAACTGCATCAAAAGGAAAAGCTACGCTGTACTTTCCAAGTCATTAAGATTTGCTGCGGGATCTGAAGTTGACAGTCACGTGGTATAAATGGGAAATCTGGTGTCAGCCTATGTCAAAGTACTGGCAAGGTTTTCAATGTAGACATTACTGTTGAACTCAACACCAGCTAGCTAGATCTCTGAGTGGCTGACTAGCAGGAATTCAGTCCATAGCACCTAATCCTTATTTTCCAGCATAGGGAAAAGAAAGCATCAGGATAATCCAAAGGACTTTAAAACAAACTGTATCTCACAGTCAATATATAGCAGAACAGAACAATACTTACTACTGTGCACAATCAATCAGCTGATATTCATTAGATCTCTCATAGCAGGCTTTCACACCGTCATCTTGCCAAAGTGTTTTCGTGTGTTCATAAAACTCCTGAAGGAGGAAAAAAAATATATTGTCAGGAAAAGGAAAAAGGTTATATGTGAGGAGAATCAGCAATGGTAACATATCTTTACCACTGCAAAAATGGGAAATGGTAGCATTTTAACACGCACACAAAAAAGGATTAAACATCTTGTAGAAGATGACTGCAAGTTCCATTGGCTTTCTTAGCTTTTTAGACTTAAAAAACTGCCGATCAATAATTCTAAGTCCAACTGTATTTTGAAGCCTTGGAAGAAGGGTTAGCTTTTTATTAATGACAACTCTGTTGGCATTTTTAGGAATCCATATCATTTGGTAGCAGTTGCTCTTTAGCTCCTGACTTCACCAGATATTATGTTTCTTTGGCTGTCAACATTGCTTTCTTCCCCAGTGAAACAATGTGTCTCAGTAATCCTTACATAAATGTAGAAAACGATTATCAGGTTTTACACTATTTGCCATTTTCCCAGTTAGTGGGGCTCTCTGGGGAGCACACAGACACCTGAGTGGCACTGCTTCTATCGAAAGATTTGCTCCTTCACAGCGCCACTGCAGGAAAAAAAAACTACAGACAAAACACATTGACACAAAGCTCGTATTTTGATGGCGTTAACCTTAAAAATTACAAACTTAAAAATGATAAACAAACAATAAATTTGATCTTACTTTCATTGCTACTGAATGCACACAAACAATAGCAAATGCACACTATTATTAAAACAATCATCTCCACAGTAATCTTTTCTTCAGTTTCTTTAAAGGTCAGGAGAAAGTTCATATGGAGAATTAAATGAATCTTTTTGGTTTGTTCCATGCTTTTATCAACTGCTCAGGAGCAAAAAGATCAGCTAAATTTCTTTCATATGTACGTAAGTTTTCACTTGATTTCAAGTATCAAGAGACTGTAAAAATATGTGCTGTTAAAGGAACTAGAAGAGAAATCAAAATATTAATTCCTATCCTCAGTTCTCTTTCTCCCACTTCTAAAGTTGCATTTATTGGATGCTTTGAAAGTTTACTATTTTTTGGTAGTCTGGAAGGCCTTCAATCTTTGACTGTATCACAGTATAATGAGGAAAACACCTTTCCTAAGCAAAAATCAGTAGGAAGAGAAAGTAAGGGAGAGGGAATTGTTTGGAATCTCACATATTTAAACCAAAGCCAATTTGAGCCCAGAATCATCTGTATTCCAGGCTCATTCCTACACATTCTTTACCAACAGCCAAGACCAGCAGCCGCTCTGAGCATTACTGCTGAGGTTGACATCACAAAACAGGCATGAACGCAACACAAAAATGTTCAGATCTTATGTTGGAGAGCTGAAACATCTGACAATCGCTCAGCTTTAACGACCCAACAATCTGTGGGATACTCAGCCTTTGAAATGACACAAAAATGAGGCTCAGAAGTCCTTATTCTCTTCTGGTTTTTACTACAGCTACAATATTCCAGTAGAGAACCAGAATAAAGCAATCATTCCAAACAGCTTATCAACTCTGTCATAACTCATGAAAAAAAATATTTGGAGTAGTTTCTGCAGTCAGACTCTTAAGTGGGATGAAAAGTAAATCCAGTTCCTGGTCCTACCATAAACACATTGATAATAAGAAGTCTGGGATTTAGTTTAACAGAGCTGTTATACAGTTCCACAAGGTCCTCCTTGTGCTGTAAGGACAGTTCTGAACTTCCAGAAAGAACATGGATTATAATAATCAGTGTTTCTGCCTTGTTAGGCCACATCAGTAATAAAATTCTCAGTACTGCCTTTATGTCTGTCCTGCTAATCTAAGCTACAACCAGCAGCACTCAGGCAGTCCTCTGAATATGGCTGTTAACTGTCCATGCAGGCTGGGAAAAGAATTCAAGTCCACATTCTTTCAACTTTATATTGGCATTTCAAAACCAAGATCTACAGAAAGCAATAGGCAACAGATTATACCGAGAAGCAGTATTATTATTATTTTATTTCTAACTGAACTACATGACTTGTGACAGCCAAATACGAGATGCCTTGTTAAGCAACCTTTTGTCCTTAGGCCACACCAAAAATATCTTCACATAACTGGGACCCAACTTACACATCTGTAGACAAGAAAGGTGCTCACCAATGAAAAGCTGGAACCAGACATACAGAGTTCAACTCTGTACTTGTTATATAAAGTTCTTCCTTTATACTAGCTGTACTAGAATGAGTGATTCTGGAATTAAGACACAGTAGCTAGTCACAAAACCAAACCAAAACAAAAAACCCAACCAAACAAAAAAGACCCAAACCAGATTCCCTGCCCCCCCTTCACTCTCCCCCAAAAAGAAAAAAAAACACACACACCTACACTAACCACAATTCTGAAATAATAGTTAAGAAAAAGGATAACAGAAGAAACCCTCAACATCCCATCTGAGTCATGGAATGTTGCCTAGGGGTACTCTCAGGGAAGATGAGCAAAACCACAAGATTTGTTAAGTATTTAGGTGGAAAAAGGGCTTCAGAAGCCACCAGAAAAATCAAGTCCGTCACAAGGTTTTGGGTTTTTTTTGAGTTAAAGAGGTCTAATTTGTACGAGTTCTCTAAAAATAATGAGTTAGGAAACAAATTAACCAAAAATTGCAGGCAAATTTCCTGAAAAGATATAGCCAGAAAACTAGTCCTTACATGTCTGCTTCTTGTTTCCTCAGCACTGATTCATTTGCTGGCACGTTCTAATACAGACTCTACAGCAACATCAACACAGGTTTCTTTTGCACTAATAATGGAACTCCTAATAAAACAGCTAAAATAAACAAGTAATACTAAATAACATTTTGGTTTGAGACAATATTCCACAATAAACGGGATTTAAACATAAGGTTGAAAACAATCCACAGTATCTGCTGTTATCCATTCTTGCCCTATGTGCATTTAAAAAAAACCAACAAAAAACCATTCCAGTTATGTCATTCGCCATTTAAAAAATGCTGCAGTTACATAATACACACCCAAGATCCTGTTTCAACTATAGCTGAAGCTGTGTAAAGCAACAAGAGTCAACACAACCAACGACAGACAGCATGGCATCACCAACCAAAGTGAGAAGTGAATTCTTTCAAAGACTTTACACTCTTGGAAGTGCTAATATCACCCTAAAGAGGGAAAAATCCTTGTGTAGAACACTTGGGGAAAGTTATGCTAACATAACACAAACCTGAACAGAAGAAGCAGGGCTTGAGGTTGAATGTGTACAAACCAGGCAGGGGCACAGTTTGAACTCCAGACACAAGCTCTACCTACCAGGTACAAAACAGACTGGGAAACCTTCCTTGGCCTTACACAACTGATGTATGAAAGATGATGATTTGCTGATTGTAGGAAACCTTGTATCTCCCTACAGCTTAAATAGCACCATCAAACCTCAACATTTGTATGTGAGAAGAAAGTGTTAAAGTGTTAATGTTTTATTTAGTAAAGGACACCTTCTCCACCTTCCGAAAGTTTCCCAATACAGTAAATTAAAAAGGTACCATCTGTGAACTGCCCACATTCATTTACAGGAAAGCAATCAGACCTCTGGAGGGAAAAAAATCAGTGGAAATTGTCATGTAAAACAGATGCTTGGAAAACAGCACTTTGGTCCAGAAAGATCATACAAACACAATCCTGGTGTAGAAAAAGGGCCGTACTCAGAGTGACCAAGTTACAATCCTACTTGTGTTAGAGAACTTCACTGAATTAAAGAAATGGCAGCAGGTAATGAGTGGTTTTTAAAAGTCAACCAGAGAAAGCGTTAAAGAACTCAAATATTGTAAGTATTTGGGGCTGTTAAAAAAAATAAACCTGAAGAGATAAACTCCAGGCCTGGGAAAAAATAAGGAAGCAAGATTCAGTTTTGAGAGATATTCTGTAAGGATAAAATATTAGCAGAAAATGAAAGATTAAAACTGGACATAGCGTCTACATGGTTTTGTTCCCTCCAAATATATAAATACTCAAGAGACTTTTAAAAAATGTTTATGAAGCAATGTTTTATAGGCATTAGGATGTTGGCAGGGAAAAGCATTGGCACAGTAATTGCAACTGTGACACCATGTCCACAGGAACCTTAGCATGGATATGCAACACTACCTTTTCTTTGTAAAATAAAGGATGGATCTGTCAGCAGAATAGCTTACTTACTGACTTCAGTAAAAGTCAATGCCACTGAAAAAACCCTACCTACTAAAAGGTGTGTGCAACCATTACACAATGTTGTGGTTAAAACTGGGATTCAGTTCCTGGGCAAAGTTCAGTGTCCCATGAAGTTACTCATTTCATAATAAGAGTTTTAAATATGTCATCTACTTAAAACCTAATGATTAAAGGTCAAACTAAATCAGTTTCTAAATGTAAAACTGTATCTTGGACAACATTTGCTTTACTTTCAGGACAGATGGGTGGTTCTGCATTCTCTAATGAACTGTATTAGAGCAACACAAGGTCACAGGACAGCACAGCAGCGTGCTGCACTCCACTACAAACTGAACAGGTTGATTTTCTCCTTCCAGGATAGATAAATACATAACAAATTGATTTGTTTTTCATTGTTCATATCTGAAAACAAGCACTTACGATTGACTATAAGGCCACTCAGCCAAGGAAGCCAATGGCGTCCTGTCATTCTCCTTGTGTTTGGGCACGGATTCTACAGTGTATTAAAAAGGTGTCAAATGGGACAGTTTAATAAGCCACTTACTTGAATAGGGAAACATCTGCATTCCTGCTGGTGTGAACAAATGTTAATTATTGCTTGCTATTTTAGGGAAAATATGCCAATGATATCACAAAGGAAATGCATACCTACAAACAGTCGAAGATATTCTCCAGTTACTGGCACATGTCCTGAGCTGAACACAGGACTCTTTGGGAGAGGCCAGAGTACTCAGCACTTCCCATAACTGAGTCAGAAATATTTTCAGCAAGGATTCAGTCTTGTTATCAATAGCTGTTCGTGTTTAGAAAGAAGAATAAGGCTGAAATGTTTGGGGTTTTTGCTTAAGTAATTTTCACATTCCTCATAGAATCAAAAAAAACCAAGAGACAATGTGAAGAGAATTTTATTTCAGAAATTCCTGTCAAGTTTGAAGCCTCATCTTTTCCTTCAGTTGAGAGTTTCAAAGGCCATACTATTTGAGAAATGCGCCAACATGCAGTTTTATACCCGTTCTATACCAAAGTGCCTTTAGTTAAAAGGCCTCAATAGTGCATCACCACGTTATCTCCCTTTCATTTTTGCTTGCACTGGAAGCGCAATGCGATGAACACCACTAAGATGTAATTCCTCCACAAATCCCCTATTTAAAATGCATCACTTCTTCTTAGAGAGGAAGAACTCCTCCTGGTATGAGCGCTGAGATGGAAGCTCAGCAGATATGAACTCCACATTTTGTCAAGAGTTCTCTGTAATTTCTATTACATGCGGAAAGAAAGCAATTTGTTAATGAATTAAACCTACTGATAGCATGAAAGTCTTCTGTACCATCTCAGCTCTCTCTTGGGGCAGCAGAGAGCTGTGACAGAGCCCATCCAACCAGGAGCTGTTTTTGCAGATCTCTGGCTAGGAAGGAAGGTTTAATAAGATTCTGAGACATCTCCTTTGAGCCTTAAATTAGAGTTTGGGAAATGTCTTTGATACCACGTAATTTAGCTGCTTTTTGTGTAATGAATACAAGTAAACTTAAAACAAATAGTTCAACCAAATAGCCTTAATACCCTACGGAACTGCTGAGAATTAACGCCACTTCACACCATGAGGTGAGCAGGGCACCACACTGCAACACCCTCCAGACTGGAAACTAAAAGTCTATTTTTGCCAGAAACTTCCACCAACAGAAAAAGGTAGCTTAGGTAGTTCCTTCCTATTCTAAACTAAGACAAATCCCACGAAAAGATCACTAATCATCACACAATCTTTCTGAAGAATCAGCACCTGTGTTGGTGAAAGTATCATAGACTCAAGTACTGCCTATGTGAACACTGAAGACATATCCAAGGATAACAGAAGCATATCTTAACAAAGTTATTAGCTCCTACCATATGTTGATAGGAAAGGAAAAAAGCAGAACAAACACATGAAATGTGACTTTGTAAAAGTTTGTGTTTTCACTTGTGTCAAAGACAACAGTCATTTAATATATGTAAGTAGAAATGCACATGCATTACTACAATGTACAGCTTCTTGTTTAAGTTCTAAATTCTGGGTGTAGCTTAAGCATTTTTCCAGAAGGGTGCTGTTAGAACTACTGAAATCATTTGAACAACTCTGACATTCCAAGAGTGCTACACCGTATGATAGTTCAGCAACATGCTTAAAAAGGAATACTATTTTTCCTTATATCCAACCTGAATTCCCCCCCTTCATCTCACATTACAGACAAACTGAAATTAATTTCGGTTAGCTATTTTTCCTGTACCCAAGAGAACACCTTTGGGAAGACAGCAATAAACAAAATATTTAGATCACAAGAAGGAAAAGGCTAACGTTACTCTCAGTTGGAGGTGCTCTTATTGGTCCTACCAACATGAAAAGGAAGAAGAGAAAACCTGGAAGGCTTCTGAGAGCTTCTACTCATCCAAACGCAAGGTGAAAACCCTGACAACTTCTTGGTTTGCTGGAAGGTGGGGCTCTACTGAAGACTCTAACTGTTTTGCTGTATGACCAAAACCACATCCACAGGGCAACATACGCATTTACTATATCGTCCAATCTTAATATAGACCATTACAGAAATAATTGTCAAGCCACAGTAAAACCAAGCAGGCTCATAGGTGAAGTTCTACTTCATCTATGCATACACCAATATTTTGCGATAGTGTCATACTGTGATTAAAACCAGAAAATGCTTAAGAATTTCTATATTAAATTTACGCCTATTTCCTGTTTAATTCAGCTGACAGCTCTTCTGTTTCAGCATAAATTGAATTAAACTGTTCTTGTTCTTCAAGACTGTTCTGAAGAAAACAAAGATGATGTATCAAGAGAAATTAAGTCATCATTTCTCCAAATGAATTTCTAAATGTGAACTTATGAACCTACAAGTATGGTATGGTGGGAATTGACTCAATAAAGATACAAATGCAGAAGAAAGCATTAGGGTTTACTTTGAATGCTAATCAAATAAATTAATAATAAAGTAAAAGTGTTTTTGTTATTTTCATTTTCTATACAATAAAGATGACTGCACTACAGAAAAGATCTGCAAATAATATAATCTGGAAGTCCTGGATTGTAGACTCTCCAATTTGAGGAAATACTTACTGGATTTTAACTAAACTATATGAACTCCTCAATCAAAACACAGCAGAATTCAATGGATGCTCCTTTAATTTTCCCAGTAACTTCACCTCATACTCAAAACATGTTTTGGTTTGTGGCATGTTAAAACTGAAGCATAAGAAATAAAAGCATCTCTATTTCCACTGCAGTTAGAAATTGCTGTTAAAGGCAATAAAGTTTGGATTAGTGAAGGTGAGAAGCGAGTTGTTTTTGCAGATGCTGCCACATTTAAGAACTGAATCAGGTGTAGCTGGAAGAACTGCAGCAAGCAAACCAAGAGACAAATCATTCTACAGAAAACAAGCTTAATTATTAAAGCTGCTTTACCCTTCCATTTCACCTCATTTCTGCTCACAGAAGTCAGAAGGGAGACTTCCTTCTTTCTTCCAATACACAGGTACTCACAATTTAGGCTATATTTAAAATCAAGTACCAGAAAGAGCAAGTAAAGAATACTTCTGAGGATCTCCTATCACTTTGCTGACACTGTTTCTAATACTCTCCATTCCTTTTCATTAACAGTTTCTAACAGTTTTGCACCTCAGGATGTTTAAATGTATGTCCAGGATGTATTATCAGTATTTTGTAAACGACAAGACAAACAAGGTACTAAAAAAAGCACACAAGACAAGTGAGGTGACTTGCTCACAGTTACAGAACAAGTCTGGACGCTTAACTTGCTGGTAGCTACCAGAATTCCACAGAAGGGTATGCAGACACCCAAGGTAAACAGGCTCCATCCTCACTTCCCTAGCACAGCACAGCTACACCCACCAGAGAAACTGCTTTGCCTGCTTGCTCACCTGTGTGCCCGAATGCGGAGAGCCTCATGAGAAATGTCTCCATTAGAGGGAACGTGTTTGTTGTTATCTCAGAAAGTAGGTGATACTGTCAAACCAGAAAAGCTCTCTCCCTCCTTCCATGATGTATTTAGATATGGATAGCAAGGTATCTATCATGATATGAATTGGGTTGGTTATCTGCAGGGACAGGCAATTTTGCCTCCATAATTAAGGAATGCTTTTGGCAGCAAACAGACCCCAGTTCACATCTTTTGCTCCTTACACTGTATTCTCTTGTATTTTTCTGAAGACACTGCCATTAATGTTTCCACCTTCTCCTCTGTCCTGACTGCACGTTAACGTATTACTCAATTTGCATCACCTCATTCCTACCAAACAGTGCATGGGAGTAAAGCAGCCCTCTAAAACTGATTCCAGGTAAAAATAACCTCCCCAAAATAGATGAGAGAAGGAGTAAGGGTTGCTGGGGTTATTTTTAACCTGGAGCAGTTCAATGCTCTGATTTACTTGGGGGACCCGAGGAGGTTTTTCTGGTGCAAGGGAGAGTGGCACACAGCCGTGTGGTGGGGAGAGGGCCGGGCTGGCTGCGGGCGGACAGGATGTGAGGCCAGCTTTGAGGCCGAGGTTGGTGTGTGTGGTAACACCAGGCCTCAAAGACACCACTCAGAAACCATAATAAAACCATTCAGCAGTGCTGGCAGTGGCAGATCCAAAATAACTACAATGAAGTAGTGTAATAAAAAATAAACGGTGACCAAAAAACCTGTAGACAATTTCACCAACACCCTAAAAACTATCCCATCTCTTTTCTAGATTCATTTCCCTGGATCTAGAGGAGCATACACCACAGCAGTGCCACAGTTATTTCAAATTCCAATAGTGGATATTCTGAATCTACTGCCAACTGAAGTTACTACAGTACTTTCAGGAGACACATCTCTCACAACTGAGTCCACATCAATTAAAAATAGCTGAACAGTATTTACAACTGCCTATTCTGACTACTTTACTAAGGGACTAATACCCAACACAAATAGGTTTTGTTTAGCAGTTTAGCTCACGTAGTTGATCATGGAAAGAAAGTGCTCATAGAACAAAAGCATTTCCTTTCTTCTTCTAAAAGTAGTAACAAAAAGAAAGGGATGAGAAAAAAAGCCACTACTACAGTTGGCACTAGGGATGGAGAAAATATCCTAGCCACTGTCTGGTGTGCAGAGCAGGAATACAAATACCACCTCCATAACCTTCATGAGATTGATTTTTGACATTGGAAATATAGAATCACAATTACTTTTTATCGGTAATGAGCTAAATAGTGACAATAGTGACAGAAAAGCCATTTGTAAGCCTCATCTATGATAATCTTTTGTTTTTATTTTCTGTTTAAACTAATAGAATAGCTGTAAAAATAGCCTGAAATATTGCTTTGTACAGTCTTAGTTCTTAAACACCAAGTGTTACTCTGCTCACATGGAAAATGGGAAACCAAAATTCAATCCTATCTAGTGTGAGGCAACTAAAAACGCAGTACGAGCATAAACTTGGGAAATATTTCAAATGTACTGCTCAAGCAAACCATCTTTTCTACTTGTTTCATAGGATAGTCTCACTGATGAGCAAAGCTAATTTCATAATTTCTGAGCCATCTCCACACTTCTTCTTTTTTAAAATCTTACTTATCATGGCATAACCTAAAAACACATGCCCAGTAGCAGTCATCACGTGTGGGCATACAGATTCATTCGAATGCAGTGATACAGGAAGATTTCTGCCCCACTCCTAAGGCTTTAGCTAATGCACAATTACAGTCAGCTCAATGATTAAAATTAAATCCTTCCGCTATCTCAGCTGAGTTGGTTTGATTAACTTGGGAGATTTTTTTCAGTTTAGCTTCCTTTTTCCTTGCTTAAACTAATCATGCTGGCCAGTGACAATTTAATCACGTGATAAAAACTCAGCTTTAATAAAGGCAATGATGATGGTCTTCCTTAAAAAGATAATCTTTCATTAAAAAATTGGCAGTGTAGCATTTAGAAAAAGAATTCTGCTTTCAGTACCTCTCCACAGAAAACACGATCTCTCTCCTGTTCTCAGTGCTCATTCAAACCAACAAGGCTAGGCATTTTTGGCAAGACAGTCCTTCCATGTGCTGCCATTTTAGTAAGGATACGTTTCCCAGTGATGCTAATAGAACACTATATATGATATTTATCAGTACTATTCGTATTAACAACAGATTACATGGATCTGATTAGCATTGCAATTTCTTACACTGGATTTGCTAATTTTACTAGAGCAAAAAGGTTTTACAGATTTTACCATATCAGTCACCAAGCTGAAGCTTCTTTACGTGATTTACACTTCAGAAACTGCTGAAAACATAGTGAAGACAAGACAGACTGGGTCCCCAGCTACAAGAGCTCTCAGAACATCCGCTTCTAGGTTCTTGCCAGTGGTGCACACAGTGCACTGAAACAGTACAGAAGGTATTCAAAGGGAACTACAGATTTGATTTATTAAATATTGCAATACTTCAAATCACCAGCACAACTATGTGGACAGAATTCCTTTCAGTACTCCTCCTTCCCCTCCCCAATATGCTACTATTTGTATTCAAGAAATCTAATTGCTTAATATCAAGTGTGATGAATTATTGTCTCCAACACACAAATTTTTCAGTTTTAGAGGAAATGTTTAGCCTAGCACTTAACTGCACCAACAGGATTTCTGAGTTGTGTTTTTTAATTCAATGTTACACAAAGCTACGCAAATGACAAATATTTCCTCTAAGTCAAAAATTGCAAAGCAAACAGATGGAGCTACAGATGAAGAGAAGAATTAGAATATCAGACTACAGAAGTTTTTCTTTCAGTCCTAGAGCCAGCCCTCTAACACTATCATCACACTCTAAAGCACTCACATCCTTCCTTTCTTCTGCCTTCCACATCACACCAAACCATCCTACCAGGAAACTTTAACTCTAGTCCCACCTGTGCAGCAGGTAACTATAAACACAGATTTTGGTGTGGATGCTAAACTTTTCATTTAAGCTACTGCCTCGTGCATATGTAAGAAGGATGAGGCCTCACGTTCTAAAGAAGATTATCTCTGGTTGGGAAAGAAATTACAGAATACTAAACTATGATTCTGGTTCAGTGCACTGCTTGCTGGAGAGCTTGCTAAATTAATGTTTAGGAAAATATAAGTGGGTATTGAAAATGGCATCAAAAAGGCTTTATATCTCAGGTGCTCATGGCCTTCAAACAACATCTCCTTTGTACATGAGCGTCCTTTTTCCCTATCATTATGTTCCTCCTACAGCAGAGAAGATCAGTGTCAGTGTCAAATATTACACTGAAAGTTATGTCTTCGTAACAGCTGAAATATGATCCCCCATGAAAATGGAAGAGAGAAGGAAGTTCTAGAACTCCAAACATACAGCATTACGTACTGCTAAACCTTGCTCAAAAATCCCCCTCCCTTCTCTTGCATTAGTATGCCATACACAAAAGGTTTTAGCTGCCAGTTTGTGAAACTCTCCCACCAGAGAGTTCTGGAGGAGTGATCAGATAACCAAGACTTCCTTAGATATAATGCGTAACTAACATAAGGCTATTTCCACTTGCAGAAAATGATATCTCTTTCAAAGTGTTTTTATTAATCTATAGCTACGTCAGCATTATTTTTATAGAGGTACCCAGGGATTATGTATGTCTGCTACTATGCATTGAGAGATGGCATCTAGAGAATTTCTAGATCTCAAATGATTTAAAATACGTAATTAAAATGCAAGTTCAGTTCTTGCATCAAAGAACTATAACCTACATTCTGACAATCTCAAAAACCTGATAAATACAAACTTTTGTAATCATCAAAGGCAGAAGGAGCCAACAATCCTAATTCTAAACTAGTGGCTAATGTTTAAAACCTCAACCTTATGAACAGTTACGTACAAAATGTCTATAACACTAGCCATTAGTTAAAGTTAAGCACATGCCTAAACTTCTGTAGACTTAGGGCTTATAAATTTAACACAATACCTTTGCTCAGTGAAAGAAAACCCAGTTTTATTGGAGCGCACTTATTCCTCAAGTTTCATGTCATCCAACACACTTCCAAAGACTCCTCACTGAACTTGAAATTATTTATAGACCTGGTAAGTGTCTATCTACTACTTTACACAGCAACACGGCACATAAAAACACCAGACATCATCTAGTCACAGAAGCTGATGACTTACGTTCCGAACCTCAGTCCACTTTGTTGTCTCTCCTATCCAAGGATCTCAGAATGCATTGCAAACGTAAAAGAACAGACAAGTGCAATAGTACTGATCATTGCAGTTGCTAAAAACAAAAAACAACTTTGCTTTATGAGAACCTCAGGCTATTACTAATTAGTGTAAATCAGCCCAATTCTATAAACAGATACGGCCAGGCTGTTGACACTTTCCCACTAGTAAATGCAACCTACAAGAAGGCCTTCACTTGATTTGGAAGGGCTTGCTGCTCTGCAGGCTACTGGATATAAAAGATAATGAATACTTATTTTTATATTAAAAACAGCACTCAGAGTAAAAAGAGAACTGCCCTTAGCTGTATCTAAGAATTACTTTACATTCCTAAAAAATTTTTTTTGAGGGCAAATTTGTTTGTTTTGGTTTTCCTTTGAAGAAACCCATTAAAAATATTTTTGCTAAATGGAAATAGCCCCAGCCAACACTGAGTTGAAAACATACTCTGATTCAGACTGAAACTGAAAAGGAAATCATGTCAGAACTCTTCATTGGTCGTCAGTGCATATTTGATACGAATTAAATTAACACAGATATCCAACACATCCAGCACATGCCTGGCTTGCTCCTTTACTGCTACACAACTATCCCTTTCAGGGAAAAGAAAAGAAAAAAAAAAATCACTGTATTCCAACTGAACTGAAGAAAAGACTCTCTCTGAGATAGAGGAGATGAGGAAAAACGTATTTCGGTAAGAGACAGGTCACAGGAACTTGTTACAGCACTGTTACAGATCACAAACTGAGCTATCATGAGGCAGCGGGCAGCAGGAAGCTGCAGGCACCTGGCCAACTCAGAGCGTGCAGGGTGGAGTACAGAGCTGCTGTTCTTTCTCTCAAATATTCTCCTAACGCTGTCCTTAAAGTACAAAATTCTTTGTCCAACTGGCAGAGAGATCTTCAATAAATTGAACAAATATTCCTGCAAATAACACCCGGAAGTATCAAATACGTATCTTACAAAAAAATCTCAAAATGCCTTAAATTAAGATTTCTTAAGGTAGAATCATAAAACAGCTGTAAAATGATTAATATTACACTCTATTTGCTACAGACTTTCCTCTCTCCATCCATCCTTCTGCGCCTGCTCATTGCTAACACAATGCAACACTCATATTGCTGAACACACACTACTTTCGCCTTGTACACAAAGCAAGTTCCTAGTTGTTGTGTTTCTCCTTATAATAAAGGCTGACTGAAGCAGATAAGTTCTTGGAAGCAGCAGCAGTTGCAAAAGGTAACTTGCTGCTTTCACAGACTAGCTTGTTCAATATTGTTTTCAAATCAGTTATGAAAACCTTACTGTGCTGCAAGCTATCCCACATCTGTTTGCACTTGCACTTTCCTTTTAAGCACCTGAGACCAACTACTGCTGGAAACAAAACTGCAGTGTAAATGGATCCTGGTTTTGATATATTGTAATTTCTACCCTCACTGGAACATTACACAGAAAGTGATACATTCCTGTATTACTGCAAGTATAAGATATTTTGCGGTAATTAATAACAACAACATCTCAGTATTTTAGAGTTCAGTGAGTGCAAACTGTGTTTTCGTGGGTTTCTGCTGTGTGCCTGGTTGAGACAGATGCAATAGAAACTAATCACAGTGAGTAGGCACAAAGTTATATCACCAAACAACTGATTATACTTTCTGCATTTACTCTGGGGCTGCTGGGATTTAGAATCATTAACTAGGACTGGCAAGGGCTGGGGCAAGGACATAATATGTGGAACCTCTGCAGAAAGTCTGGCTGACACAGCTGTCAGAAAACGTCTGAATCAGCAAGAAAACTCTACTATTCTTCCAGAACAGAGAAGTACAGTATCACTAAATGCCAGCTAATTATCAATTGGCTGCTGTGCACATCTTCCCTCTTTTTGAGCAGGGAAGATACCCAAGCATCACTGCCCGCACTACTCTTCTTAACTGCTGATGATTGCAATAGAGCCTAAGAAAGGAGACAAGGACCTCGGCGTTCACAGACCTGAATACTCTAGCTGTGTTGCTATACGCTTTAATTAGCACTGACTCACAATACCTACAGTAGTAATTCCCAAAGACCACTTCACTGTTTTTTGTAAATATTTACTACAGTGCGGTGAAAAATAACCATGACTGCAGCCAATGAGGGTTATTTACTTACCGGTGGGAAATCGAAGTCTATCTGGTTAGCTAAATTTAAGATGTAGTCGATTCGAAACTGGTTCTCTGGATTGGCTAGTTCAACTGGAGGTGCCAAGTTGCCCATTGCTGTCACTATTGTCTGCAGGAAAGTAAAGAACATTGCAAAATGTGTCTACACACCTAACTTTGAATAGTTAACAATAATAGCTTGTATGCTTACCTCTATAGCTTCTTTAATATTGTTCTTAATATCCTGAATTTTCATTTTCTTTTCCCTGTAATTAAATACATTATTAAATTTATAGGCCATAAAAGCAGAGCATCTTTTAGAATATTTTTCATGTTCTATTTCAATCAAAACTGTATTGTTAATACCGAATACATTTCCTCAGTATTGAATATTTTTGCAGAGACTCTGATTAAACATCTCAAATCTTCTCTGCTTACACAGTGAACTTCTATTTGTTTCCAAAAGTGGACATTCAATTATGCACAAATAAATATTACTGCTGTCATTGACAGAAAGCAAGACATTCTGCAATACGAACAGATCTTGACTCATTTTAACACAAAATACTAGAAATACTTGAAAGTCATTTAGAAAACATACATTGGAAAGAAATAATAATAAAAAGAGTAATTTAACATAAGTAGAAATAAATGAAAGGAGAGCAGAGCACACTGAGTTACACACACACAAACAAACATGGAAATGATGTCAGCGGAAAAAGCTACAGCAGAGAACTCAACCTAACCCAGACATTCAAACAGCTTGGGCATAAGGCCTACACAATAAAGGACTAAAGCGAATACATACAATTATTTTCAACTACAAGCACAAGAGTAGGTTAGAAATCCAGTCTGAATGCTGTATGTGAGCATTAACATTTGGGATTGACTGCAGCCAAATCAAAATACTTAACAGGCTCAAGAAAACAAACTACTGCCTCTAATAAACCTGCGAGGAGTTCTACTGCATGCCTTTTGCTATCTCAGTGCTAAATAGTACCATCAAAAGAAATGCCTGATCACACGTTTGGTGCAGCTGGGTGTTCACCTCCTGGAGGTATGGCTGATATTGAGTCCAGGAACTGGAACTTCACATAAAGCACTGGGATGATGCTTTTACATTTTTTATTTCTTGCTATCCACAACGAAATATTACTGCTTTGAGGTAAAGCAAATTAGCCAAGTTATTATTGAAACAAAACAAAAAGACAACAACCCTGAATCATCTAACTGATCTCATGATCTCATCAAAACGTTGTACAAAATGCTTGTGTTATCTAAATATACATCGTTTATTTCTAATATTATTTATTTTGTAAACTCACATTTTCCTGAACAGCATCTCAAAGGCTCCGAACTACAACACTGTGCTTCTTTATTCTACCAAAGGCAATGGTCACACTTCCAGTTTGCTGAGTACAGCTCCAAATCGGTGGAGTCACCGAGCCTGGTGGTGTACAAAGAGCGTTTGGATGTTGTGTTGAGGGACATGGTTTAGTGAGAACCACGGGTGAAGGCCGAATGGTTGGACTGGATGATCCTGTGGGTCTTTTCCAACCTTAGTGATTCTATGATTAACTAACTACTGTAAATGCTTTCTATCAGTTTTTCCTTTCTGTAATTATTCACAACCAACAAAACAAAACTGAAAGCATATTTGCCAACCAAGAGTGCAGAACAGCAGAACAAGAAGTACTGCTGGAATAACAGGGCAGACGCAGCAGTCCAAGAGTGGGGGGAATTTTGATTATCACATGAAAGATCAATTGAACTGCTGTAAGATAGGTCACTGAAAACAACCACGTGCCAGCTGCACGCCACGCTGCCTCACAGGATCCTACCACACACACTACCACCGAGAAAGCACATCTGCAACACAAGTCCTACAGACACAAAGCAAACAGCAGCACCCAATCACCTCGTTCTGCATGGCTTGGCTCTACCAAACACGTATGTACCAGCAGCGGAACTCTACCACAGAACGATGCGACTGTCCTTAAACATCAGCTCCTTACCACTGCCCATAACAAATGCGTTCCCAAGGCACAAGAAATGAAGCGATCAGTAGTTAGCAGTCAATTCCTGGATCTGCTACAGCTCCTGACCCACCCGCAGACCACCTTACACTCCACGTTTGTATCTGAGGAATACCAGTTTTGGCACTGCTGAAGGGAGCAGGCAATGAGCTGGGACAGCCCAGACGCACTGAACAAAGGAAAATACTTAAGTTAGGGAAAAAAAGAGAAGAAACTGAGGGTTTTTCATCCTCTTCCTCCCCATCTTCAGTCTCTCCTATTGCCCCAGCACTGAAAGTACTCATTCCACAAGCCAGGAATTACAGCAGCTGTGTGTTCCTTGGTTGGTGCACACAGGGCTGCAAAAAGCCACTGCTTTTTTTTTTTTTTTTTTTTTAAAGGTTCCATTATTAAAAAAGAAAAAAAACCCAACATAAATAATGCTATGACAGCAGGAAACGTTTCTCACTGATAGTGCAAGCAAAATGTCTGGATTGATTTTGCCTCCAGTTTTCAGCTAAGGTCATGAACTCGATGAACACAGAATCCAAACTGCCCCATTGAGGTCAAAAGGACAACTGATATGCCCAGGGTGAAGCCGGGCACCAGTGTTTTTAAAGGACTACCTAAAAAGTTACATCCAGTCATTTGGCTTTGTTTTGGAACAGGCATTTAGAAAGCCTCCTGATTTTTAAGTGAACTGTAGTTAAGATTCTTTTTCCCCTAGAATTCCTGTGGCTACATTACATTTCTCAAAGCACCAGCTAAGCACACAGTTACCTGCCTGCCACATCAGACCAAAAAACACAGTATTTTTGTTACAGGTTCTTATCAAACTTCCATATTTACACCTCTCCTCAGATCCTCAGTTAGCGGCAGCACTGAAAGTGATAACGAATGAGGAGCGATGTAAAACTCCAGCAATTAACAAACTGCTTGACAGCATCACCATCTTTACAACACGAATGAACACTCAGTGCCTATTTCGGTGTCTGTTGCCATGGCCCTACAGCGTGCCCGGTAAACAAGGACTCTTATTACACAGCAATGAATGCACCATGTCATTTTGTGTTTGGTAATGTTTACTAGGCATAAATTTTCCATGACAATGGGATACGTAATTCTTCTGAAGCTCAGTGTGTTCCTCGATCGCTCATCCAACAGCTCACCTGCACCTGGAACTTCCCTCTATAAAAGGGCAATGGTGTCACCCTGCAGCTCATGAAGTGCAGCTGGGAATGCCAGTCACCATCAGGGCCAGCCCCTGTGCTGCCACAGTTCTTTGGAGAAATCTCTGGCGGACTGCACCTCAAATTTATAGAAGCGATTGAACTTCATTTCCTCCAGCCATGAAAGCTGAACCTTCGGAACAGATTCTTTCTTCTTTCCTGCTCCAGGTACCAACACAACAGCCAGCACGACAGCAGCACTGCCTGCTCTCCCCACCGCCGTGCTGCCTCGCGAGCTCCCAATGCCCGTTCTGCATCTTTACGTGCCATGGGTTAATAAGGTCAAATTTTTAATCTCATTTAAAACTTTTGCTTAGGCTGTGTAGGGTAGGCCAAACAAAGCATTAGACTCTATTAGTTGAGGATTATAAGAAAAATCTCAAATCCTGCTGTTTTCAATATTTAAATGGGCCAAAGGAAAGCTGCACATAGCTTTCAGGAAAACAAATAAAGTCTATTTTAGGCACCATTAAAAAAAAAAGATGCCATTTTAATACAAGAAACATGAAATTAGAATGACATAAAAGGTCAGGAAAATCCAATATTCCTTGAAAACAAACGATGCTCAGAGTGGAGCAATCCCACCTGTGGCAGCAGCCTAAGTCACACTCAATCAAACCCTATGCAAAGGGCACACTGCCGAACAGATTATTAAGGAAAACAAACAAACAAACAAACAACCCTGATTTAAATTTAATGCTCATTTCTGATTTACTTTCCAGACAAAAACAAACATCTGGAACTTGGGAGGTATATTTAATGCTCTAAAAAGAACATCCCAGCAGGCCCAGATTCACCTTGCAAACAGAAAAGGGGGAAAAAAGGTGGCATTTGAAATGAATGGTTGAAGCAAAACATGTCACAGACCTCTATTTTCAAAGAGGAAAACTTAGAGATCTTGTGACCCCCACATGTCATTTATCTGGAAGAGAAGAAGTTAAGAAGTTTGGAGTTCTCCGTTGGTCTGGAAAGGCCGAGGTGCTGCGTGCTCTGCTGAGGTGTTTGACTGAACAGGCAGAGTTGTGAGAGGACTGAAAACGAAAGCACCAAGAGCCACCCAGTCCTGAGGCAGAAGGGAGCGTATTGGTCACTATTTTAAGTGCAAAATGAGGTGACAGTTTCTTTCCTGCAAATACACGGTAAAGTAGCTTTAGAAAAAACCTGCAAAGCTTGTAGAGTACATAGCTACATATATCTTCCTTTTTAAATAAAACGTGAAAATGAAAAGACTGATCAGATAATAACATTAAAAATATAGTTAAAAATTACAGTTAAGTAGTATTTATGTTGCACAGGTGTAATTGTGACCATTTCTATATTACTTCTGAGAACTTAACTCAATTGCTCTCTGAAGTATCACCACTTCCACACACGTGATGTAACACATACAAAGGACAACATATTGCTGTGGCTTCCCTAAGTTCTCTCTCGTAAGTGTTGTGAAAAGCACAACTGCTTCGCTTTTATTGTTTTAATACATAATGATATTTACCTACATGAGGTATATGCATTTCTTAGTATGTGGCCATTGACAAGGGAACGTGATACGAAAAGAGCAAACAGACACTATTTGTGGAAGAACAGAACCATTCTCCAAGTAACAAAGCAAGAAATACAAATTACTGAAGCACTGATAAAAACACATAACAGCTGTCTCCATAAAAGTTGCTGTCAAGAAATACGCTGTGAAAAAGTCTGAATGCAAAAGCAGACATTGCACTGCTGAGCACAGCTCGTGCTGAAGTGTTAGGGTGCTAGGCCTGGGACTTGCTTATTTCCCAACGGAACAGTGCCATAATGCAATCACTACAGAACTCAAAAAAGGCATTCCTAAACATAAATCTAATTAACCCAACCTGTAGGTTCATTTCGCCTCTGCCCACTTCACTATCCACACCATAAAGGTGAAAGGCTACCACCAGTGTCCTGTGGGGAGCTAAGAGGAAGGCTGCCCGCCCAGGGACCCATGGGGCTGCACAGCCAGTGACTCCCAGGCAGGGCCAGCACAGGGCCCAGCTCAGTGTGCAGGGTGGGATGGCACAGCGGTGCTGCTCTGGCTGCAGGCTGCTCTGTGGCGCCCCTTCAGCTCTGCAAATTCCTGCATACAACCAGTTTAACTGGCTTCACAGTCCCTTAACACCCGTAAGTATCACAGAGACCATCACAGACCCAATGTTAAGCAGCATAATTCTGCTTACCCGGCTCCATTTACCTCAGCTAATTAACTAGCACTAGTTTAGGTAAGGAATGACAATAAAACTGTTTACAAAGAGCTCTGTGATGTATGAGGTTGATAAAGACCCTTTAATTTGTACCGTACAATTACACACCTGCGTGAATTGCATACTGGATTTCTCGTTCTTCAGGCATGCATACACAAGGTATCATGCCAGTTTACCTTCTTTGCTCTAAGAACAGATAACTCAGTGTATGGGAATAAAAGATGTTCTTAAAAGTTCACTTACTGTATCAAGAAACTTGATACAATCATTTACAGGGGTGGAATTTTCACAGCACACTTAGTGATTCTTCTCTTTTCTGGTACTGAAGGACACTGACCAGAAGCAATAGCAGAATTCAAGTCAAACCTGCTGAATCATCTTGCCTTGTACAGTTCGCTATTTCACGATAACCATTTGCTGTCAGGAAGCACTGAAGACGTTTTTTCCACCTCCCCCACTGTGAATGTGGTCTTTATTAGTGGGAAAAAAAAAAAAAAAAAGAAAGAAAATAAAAGAAAATAAAGGGCAACATGCAGATCAGCAAGCAGGTTTTAGGCTGTGTCCGGGCAGCGCTGCACTGTCCCTAGCTGTCTGCTGGTACAGACCCACCTGCTGCAGTCTCTGGAGCTGTCTGACTGGGCCAGTCCATCTCCCCTTCATTTACAGCAAGAAATCCCACCAGGTGAGGATGAACTGACCACCCAACATAGCACATACATGGATCAACAGCACCTGGTGTTAAGGCCAGGATATTTGCTGTGTTGCCATCACCCCACACATGATACTGCTGAGACGCTGCTTTAGCATACGGGCAGCGGATGGAGCACTGCTGGGGGTCCTGCTCTTGCCTCGAGTTTTCAGGCACTTCCAAAGCACTTCTGTTTTCATTTTGAAAGATCGAGTTGAAGCATATGATATTGCCAAGAGTAAATGTCTTCAGCTAGTCCTGGATAGGAAACCTTCCAAAGCAGGCAATCAGGTCTCAGGCCCCCTCAGGGACTCATGCACAAGTATGAGGGGAGCAGCTCCTACAGCAGCTAATGACTTCACTGCTACTTCAAACTCAAAAAGTACACAGCTGGCTACACGCCAACATTAAATGGAAAGGTGCCCTAAAATAAACTGAACACCAGGTGCCAAACACGAACACACAGAAATCAGCCGGAGTGAGATGTAGAGCGGGAGGGAAGACAACAACTGGGCAGATGGAATACAAATCTTGTGTGTGTGTGTGATCATGTTTCCCATTATTGCCTTAAACACTTCAGGCATGTGATACTGCAGGCAGGAGACCTGTAGGGTGTTTGCCTCTAGCAGTGAGAGAACACGAGGCTTCTGTCCCAAAGCCTGCAGATCAGCAGGAACACAAAGATGCTGGAAGGACAACAGCACAGCAGGAAAGGGAAAAGGGGGAAGACTCAAACTCATGCTCTATCAGAAATGAGGTAAACTCTACAAAACATGTTCCTACATGCTCCCGTAAGCACCTACTGTCACTTCTGCATGAATCACCTACTTTTATTCTCATCTAATCTTTTCAATCTATTCATTCAATATAATTAAAGACCACTAAAATATGCAAAGAACTTGCAACGCGATAACATTTCCCTACTTCACTAACAGAGTTAACTGCCATCTCTACTTTTGGGTATACACCTTAGTTGTTGAAAAGTACTTCTGAAACTGAGACTTGCCAATGTAACATCAGGTAAAATTGTTACAAAATTCAAGGAGGCTCCGAAGGATACAAATTTAAAGCAATCAGACCACAGAAATTCCTTGAGATACATTTGATCAATCAAGGCAAATCAGAAGTGCCACTGAGCCATCTGAGGGTGACAGCGCGCAGCAGCAGCGCACAGAGCTCCCTACCAGGGGATGGTTCTGACTTAAGAGCCAAGTGACCTGAAACATCCTCCTAAACATCTTCCTGACCTTAGACTTCAGTGAGCTATTAGTGGTAGCCGTTTCGTTCATCACATGGTTTCTTACAGCAGTGCTACACTGTTTTCACAACCAATTTTTTGCTTGACAGCCCTAAATCAGTAATTTCTGCCACCAACACACTCCCTCAGTTATCTCCCAGGATGGAGTGCTGCAGGTGGATGCAACTTTAAGCTCTGAAGAGCTGCCTGAGCACTTACAGTCCCAGGGTTACAGCAGAGAGCCACCCACACTCACCTTCGTTTTTGGGAAGCTCACAGTCACTCTCAGCAGTACAGCGTGCAGCCTCTTCTCTTGTCAGCTCTTAAATGTAAGCCACATTTGAACAGTGATTTTCATTATCCCCTTTCTTCACATCTAGATCTCAGCAGAAAGCCACATTTGTGAAGAACGTTACGGAAGTTCTACATGTTCTCATGTAAACTCATTAGTAGAACATTCCTACTGAAATCCCCGGGGAAAAAATTGTGAACTTGGTCAAGTACTGATAGATTTTAAGAGTTACGGTTGTGCATTTATAATTCCAGCCAGCAGATGAATTTACTATGTGCATGTAAACTGCATTTTTAGCATATAGGGTAACTCAATATTGGAACAAGCAGATCTGAAAATTTGTCCCTTGCAGCTCCAGACACACAGACAGGCAGGTGCAACAAAGCAAGGTGCTGACAACTTTGGCTCTAATCCATCAAAGCACTTAAGCACATGTTTAATTTTAAGCACATGAGTAATTCTATCAACTTTAATAGGGCTACTCATGGTTTAAGTACTACGATGGATAGGGGCCAGAATGCGCAGAACCTTTAAGAATGCTGCATGGCCTATGTTATATGAAATAGAAATGGCATTCTTCCACTGAACAATTAAGTTATAAAAGCTTTAGAAGCAAAATATACCGTAAGCTGAGCATGGCTCTCCTTACGTAAATACAGAGACGTGAGTTACTCCGCAGCCTTTGAAGATAAACTGATGCAAATTCTCATGTGAGATGCCCATGTATATTTGGTTTGCCCTTCTTTTCCTTTGACAGCTTCATCTTAGGGCCGTATGTCAGCTACGCCCGCCACACCACGTTCCCAAACAGGGGATCACAGTTAAGAAATCTGACACAGAAAAGACCGATGTATCAGCCACTGCTTCCACTTCCTTTCTGAAATACGATGTCACTGGATGGAGTTTGAAAACTGAGTGCTAAAGCCTGCCAAACCCAAGGTGCCTGTGCAGACACACACATGGCAGTTCCGATATCACCAGCTAAACCATTTGTTACCTCCTCCATAACATCAGTTATTTTCTGCATTCACAGCTTTACATCCACTGGTTTCGTACACACGCAATGTGACAAACTTGGATGCTTTCAATAAAAATGAGACTTCTTTAAACTCAAAGTATTTTACACAGTTGGTGTTAAGGATGTTAGAAAATGCCAGCTCTGCAAATTTCTACCCAGGACAGCTGCTGTAGAACAGAGGTGGCTGATTTGAACTCTAAAGCATTCACTAGAAAAATTTCCACCTTGTTTTAGCTGAACATGGCTCCAAAAGCTGTCACCAAGTTTCAGAAAAAAAGGGACAAAATGGAACAATGGGAGAAATCCTGCACAGACTCTTCCAGGAGGTCAAATCACTACAAAAAGGCACGAGATGACTCGAGCCTTCTCCCCGTGCTCATAACTTCAGTCAAGAAAGCTCCACAGAATTTTTGCTTCCCTAATTATACTGTCCCAAATGCAAAATGAATTTTAACAGCTTCAAATAAAGTATCAAATCACATCAGCTCTCAAACAAAGGAGAAGTCAAAATCAATTGAACCATCCCTGCACCCAGGGACCGGCTGTCCTCAGACCCCCGCCAGTCCCCCAAGAGGTCACGTTCCAGTTTCCATCTCCTTACTACCAAACTCTCAGCAAAGCAATGCACCAACCTTTTGCTAAACGTTTCAAGGACTCCATTTTTTTTGTTCTGTTTGGACTGGAATAAAACTGAAGTTGATCATTATTTTCCTTCCTTCCCGCACTGTATCACATAAGCACACCACAGCATATAAAAATAAAACAGCCGGGCAACCTCTGCTACAGCCACGCGTGTCAGCACGGCTCAAAACTCTTCTTTTTCCCTTAAAAAAGTGGAAAATGAAAGCAGTGCAGGACCACAATTTGTAAGTCTGCCTTGATTCCAAATAAGATTATTTCTTAACACTGCACCCACAGAACTCGTTCATTTCAACACGGTAAGGAGCAGCTACATCATCACACGAGACAATGGGAATTAGAACTAGCAGAACTCAGTACGAGGGCTTATTTACATTAGAAGAGCATTTATAGCACAAAACCAAAACGCCTGCATACACAGTTTCAAATAACCCAACTGCTTTGCTATTTATATAGCATCTCCCGTATCACTAATGTTACTACTACGTTTCTGCTGAGAGAAGCCTGCCAAGACGTGAGGTTGCACAGAGCCCTGCTGCCTGCAGCCGGCGTGCTGCGAGCGCCTGCGCCAGGGCTGGGCTGGGGTGAGCCGGGAAAGGCCAGCAAGAGCCCATCGCTGTTCTGAGCATAACCCCAGCAGCAAAACACCTGATGGCCTAAGCCAAACAGGCACGTTCAGCCCCGTGCAAACAGTAACTGTAATGGGAAAGCTGTTCTAACACCTCTGGGCCCTTACCTGGGTGATGCTTTCCATTCCAAGCATTTTTTCTACTGATAAAAAAGCAGTAAGGTTTAAAATCTGACTTCCAATACTTTACAATCTCCTATAAGCAACATCTATGCCCCTTGAAGCTGCAGAAGCACAGGAGGGAAATCTTCCATTGCCTGTGCAATTGCCAGCATTCTCAGACAACCAGTTTCACTTCTGGGAACATTTTCTCTGGTTTGGGTCCCTCACAAAGTAGCAACCAGAGTGAGAAATGATCTTAGGAGACACAGCCTAATAAGTAAATCCAAATTAAACTTCAGATCCATTCAAAACTAAATGTTAGCACACTTTCTTCAGGTGCTCAGTAAAGCCCCAATATATTTATACAGACATCCAGCCATGCAAGCTAAGTTACTCTCCATGACTCAAAAACAAACACAGAAATTGTTTAATTATAATCCAGTTTCCATCTATACGAGACCAATTATGCCCAAATTCAGTGCCATCAGTAGAGAAAATAAGGAAAGTAAGCACAAAGCAAAAATGCAAAGAACTCTGCATAAAGAAATTACCCCAAAGGAACTTCCATCAGAACTCACCTCAAAGGCTGCAGCCCTCCAGGAACAAGCCCAAACCATGCTCTTTTATTACTGTTTATCTCTAACGGTCTGGATTTTTTTCTTTCCTACCTGCAGAAGCTATGTATGTGCCTTTACATATCTTTTCCCACAGCCATGGCTTTAAGGAAACAATAAATTTTTCCAATATTTATTTGCCTCTGTAATTGCAATCAAAGCACAAAAGGGCAGCAAACCCAATCGGAACCAACTGTTGCTGGTTTCCATGCAGCAGAGGCAGCAGGAGAGCAGGGTGCAGTGCAGCCCGCAGCCAGGTGTGCCGGGACACCGGGCAGTGCTGCCCCTCACCTGGGCAGAGGGACATCCTTGCTATTACATTATTTATACCGGAGACAGCAGAGAAAAGGAGGAGCAGATAAAGTTTAGCACCTGCAGCCTCCTTTCAGAACACTGCATACCTCTCCTTTGTAGCTGTACTTTCCTTTTTCCCCCTTAATAAATAACCAGACAAAAAAACGCCTGTTTGTAGATCAGCCCCTGCATAGCTGCACACAGCTGCAATGTGCAGAGCTCAGTGCAGCCCCTGCAGCTGCTGCTAATCCTTTAGCCAAATCAGCCCAAATGCAGAGAGTGAATTATCCCTGTTTCGATCTTAAGGTGACTGAACGGTCGTAGCTCGTAACAAAGATGACTCATGTAAGAAAAGCAACCCAAACCCCCAAACATACAATCAACCAACCAAAAGCAATCTAAGCAAAAACAGGTGACCAAATGGGTCCCCTAGCTGGAGTTTGTTAGACACCATCCTACTTCCTACCTAGTCTGGCAGGTAATGCTGAATAAGAAGTCAAATACACAAGCAGTTCCTGACAGCCACGTGCAGGTT
Organism: Bambusicola thoracicus; assembly: GCA_002909625.1. Taxonomy (NCBI): domain Eukaryota; kingdom Metazoa; phylum Chordata; class Aves; order Galliformes; family Phasianidae; genus Bambusicola; species Bambusicola thoracicus. The sequence goes on along the minus strand of PPHD01000174.1, from coordinate 3,362 downwards.
ATTCTGAAACCAGATCAGCAAAGGTTCAACATGTATCTTGAATATGCTATGAAAGCTTTTCATTTACTTTCCAGTTATTAAAAGTTTTGCACTACCAGAAGTTAAGATGATATACTGAAAATATTTGGAAATAAACACCAAATATTACCAGGAAACAACAACAAAAATTTCCTCACTTCCTTCCAAGCACAGACACAGTCATCACCACATTAAAGCCATGAGTGAAATTGTTCAGGCAGTGTCAGGGAGCACTGTTAGGCTCTCAGCTCTACTTGCCAGTGCTGCTTTCCTGCCTGGCTTTAGGAGATGCTGAAGAACATGAGGCTTTATTTCCAGCTACTCATGGCTTTATTTACAGAAAAGTTAGGATTCAATTTATTTTCTAAAGTGCAAATTTCTGTACAAGTACTTCTGGAATGATATTGCTCTTGGTCAAATCAACCTACTTAAAACTGTACTGCAAGTTACCTGCTGAGATGGTAGGTAAACCACTTCCATACATTTAGCAAAACAGAGAAAATTCCTTTATTACACTGGAGCTGCAGAAATGACTCCGAAAACACAACACAAATTCCCCTGATGTACATACTGTATTTCCCATTATGCCCATTCATTTGAACTGTGTAGTAAGAGAACAATACTTTCACAATTCAGTTTTACAGTTCCTTGACTGTGTCACAGTAAACTATTTTTAGTTACAAAAGCTGAAGTGAAGCCGTCCTGCAGCACACACAGAACGTAACTGGCGCCGAGGCACACGGATAGGACAAACTCCGAGCTGTAAGTCAGCCCAAAGCAGATGGGTAAACACTGACACTCTCACTTCTCAAATTCCTCCCCCACGTACCTTACGAAATCCACTTCTGTGCCAGGAGTTTGAATCACACAACGCAGTACTTCCTAAGCATTTCTTTTTGAAGTTGGCAGAGCAGCTTTTGCACACACGTTTCCCCATATGCAGATTGCTTCTCAACAAGCATGAAGAAGCTGAGTCTTCACTTCTCACAGACGTATTTAGACTCCAGTCTCTTTCGTGCAAACTCAGAGATGAATGCATGAAGCACAGAACTAGAGAAGACTTGAACTGCTCAGGTTAGCACATAAGCTGGAAATATCGATATTAAAACAAGAGCCAGCCTCGTGTGGGCTAAGGCCGAACCACCAGGCAGCCTGAAAACCTGGGCAGCCACAGCCGGGCAGCGCTCACAGGCAGCCCAGCAGCTCCCCTGAATCCCTTTCTCACATCTTCGGAAGCCAGGAAGCCCTGCAGCACTCAGTATGCTGCCAAGCCAGAACGTCCTGAGCAACCTACCACAAACCCGGATTTCTAGCGAACACCTTCAGTGCTAGGAAGGATCATTTAACCCATGATGTTTTGGACAAACATTCTGTATCCGGATTAGCTTTCTCCAATCAAACACAAATTAACTGGAAAAATTCCAAACCACGCTTGCTGAGAAGTCTGGAAGTCGCAAAGGATGCAGTGAAGAAAATTTCACTTTATTGTAATCAACATCTACATATATTTGGACTCGACTTGTAAGAAGAATGACCTTTTACTAAGTTTAAAATCGGAAATTAATTATACCTTAATAAGCACATTTTCTATCGTTTCCTTTGATAAAAGGGAAGTTATACTGCTGTAATTTAAGTCAAACCATGACAATGGCACAATTATCATGCCCTGGCCCTGACCTGACATTTCTAAATGGGGAAAAAAAAAATAGATACAGTTCACACTGACAGTATATAATAAATAAGAATGTTAGGACAGATAGACACGTGATAAATAATTTGCTGATATTTAGCCCATCAGAACATATAGCGCTTCGCTAGGACTGTGCAATTAATTTCACAACATACGGTCCCTTAAATATTAATAATACTGTTTAAATGAGAAACTTATTCACAGTTGATGAATATAACCTCAGGAGAACGCACAAATTGCTAGAAATTATTACCTTGCAAATTACTTTAACAGTATTACTTGGACATAAATATCGATCCAGCTAGCTGCTGCTCCGGCTGCTAAAGAAACCATACCAGAAGTACTGAGAAACTGGAGATCGCCTGCTCCTATCTGAACCCAGCTGCCACAGTGGCATTCCAGCTAACGCAGAGGCATCTACCAGGCAGCACAACTGATGTGCAAGATTTGCTTTCTATCCTTCTATTCACAGATAATCAGATGGAGTTTAAAAAGAGGAAACCTCCTAAGGAAAATAAGGAAAAGAAAAAAGCCATGCAGAACGTGACAACCTCCAAACTTGTTATGAATCCTGCCTGCTTCCAGAGTTCCTAAAGCACCAGTGGCAGAACCTGGCAACAGACTTGAGTAGGAAGCAGCGTCAACCTTTCCCTTACACTTCTTCCCTAATCCTCTAAAGTGCCATTTCTGAGCTACAATATTGGCCGGCACAAACCATCCGTCCAACATAACACAGCACAGATTCTTAGAAATGATCCTTCTGGAAATTTCTGTAGACAGAGATATTTTTGCCACTACGTTACAGAAAATATCTGCTCAGTAGTACAAATCTGGTTGAAACCATAAAAAACGATTTGAAAGCAATCATCGATATCTGTAGAACTCTAAAACATATTATTTATCAGCTATATAAGAGACTATGAAAACCATTTTTTCATTTATGTAAGAAACAGTTGTTCTCAGCTAAGCGGTAAACCACAATGTGGGGAGGTGATGGCAAGCAAGAGAATGAGAAAGAAGGGCAGAAAGAGTGAGGAAACACAGCACGTCCCCTGCCTTTCTTTTTAAAGACAAAACAACCTGCCTTAATATAAATGCCCAAACGTTTGCCTTTGGCTTGCACTTTTACAGATGTGACCGATTCCAGCTCACAGGGCACTGCTACCCTTGCTGTGGGTGTTGATGTAACTCAGAGCAGTGCTGTAAAACACACCAATACAGACCTTTGTTCATCAGCTTTCTGAGATGGCACTTCTCAAACTCAGCTATTTCTCCCCATCTCTGTTTTAAAAATGAGCTCAGGGGGACGTACCTGGGAGAAGGTGCACGGTTAGAAAGCTGCTGTAATGGAGAGGGAAAACAAAGGGAAGAGCACGGCCGACTTTAAGATCACTCACACACAGCCAGAAAGACAAGGCTTTCCCCTAAAATGTTTACTGTCATGTAATTATTAAGAAATCTCCTTCTCAAGTTTAACAGAAAGAGAAGCCAAGCCTATTCCCCAAGTTACAAGTGCTATGCAAACAATATGCAGAAATGCCATACTAATCTACTGCCTGGAAATCAGATAACAACAGCAACCTACCTATACCACAGTGATATTCACTGCCATCTCCATACGTACTTTCATATAGAAGCAAGACTTCTCAGCAGC